>OX463755.1:29039372-29265970 GCA_949824845.1 Rhingia rostrata
GACTACTTAATACTACTTAAATACTTAATACTACTTAACTACTTAAGACTACTTAACTACTTAAGATTACTTAACTACTTAAACTTAATGTCCAACACGCTATCTTCTAGGCTGTACTCTGGAACATGAAAGACCAGTCAGTACAACGAAGTACTTGAATCATGTTGCCTCATTCTCCGGTATGTTCCAGATTTTTGTCATCTTTTCCCGCTCTATTCCACTTTCCCGATCTTTTTTCTGCTTTTAAGCCTTCATTCGTAGGGTTTATATATGTTATGCTTCGGATTAACTACGTGTGAAGTTCTACCGAAACATCTTAACGTATGTTATGTGTACACACATCTCCACAAGCTTAAAAACAACTTTATAGAGCTTTTACCATCATAACTTCGGTTATGCTTGCGAATTATCCTGCATAATGTCTTAAACAGGCTTCTACCCAAACAATTGGCTGTAAAAATGCTCAACCTATCCGCAGAAGTACTATAAGGCCTACAGAAATAATTGATTGTGGAAACTAAATTTTACTGCCTTATAGAGGAATAATTCTTAGTTGGGTACACTGCAACACCTATGATATCCCTTTACTATGCCAAATAGTTCGGTGAGATCTTTTGCGATATTTTCGAAGCATCAACGTTTTATCGGTTATGCTTGTGTAGGCTAGACACATAAGACTAAGCTTATAAATGCAAATTGTGCGTGAATACTTCTCTTACACGGTGCCTGTTCTATGCCGACTCCAAACGGCTAAGTTGAGATAGGCTTTTATAGACAATGGATACTACTCGGATGATTTTTCAGATCATTAAGAGAGGAAGGCCAGCCAAAAATCATTAAGAAGTTTCTACGGCTGGGTATCAAATCCAAACCTTCTAATCGGCAGTTCATCGCATTAGCCATCGCGCCATTGAGCCCTGAGACTAAGCATAGGTGTTCATAAATCCGCTTGGAGGCGAATCCTATTCCGTAGCATCGAACGTTTAGTGTCCTACAACACGTTCATTGGTATGACGGACTTAAAAAGGCGGACTAAAGTCAATTGTTACAGATTGATGCTGGTGCATTTCTACCGTCTCAGGCGCATCCTCGGGTGGTTGATTAAGGAAGGCGCTGTAATGCAATGGGGTAAACCAACCCAAAATCATTACCCAATTATAATAAAAACCTATGAAGAGGCTTTAATCTGCTGTGAGAATCGTTTAAACCCCTGTCCCATCTCATTCGGTCATTAAAACTAATATCCACGATCGTGGGCGTGGCCGAAATATCTTGTTGGGACAGTTTATCAATTTTTTTACTGTTGGATAAAAAACAACTTTTTTCCATGGCATCAGGTACACAAATAGTTTTTTTTTAAGGAAAGCGCACCTAAAAAGTAAGCGTGGGTGTAGCCAAAGAGTATAGAACGACATAGAGTGCGCATCTCATACAACGAAAATTTTAAAATTTTGCTATATGGGGTACTGATATTGATACCCCAGTGATCACATTGCTACCCCAGCATCAAACAACACCATAGCCGACGCATACGATTGACGAAATTTCCCCTTCGCACTTACCGACCGCGTCGGAAACGGCTACCAGATTTTTAGCTGTGATGCGTATGTTCGCTTTTGTTAAACTTATCTGTATGTGAAATGTTCAAATTTATGTTATGGAAGTAATTTCCGTGAACGTTTTTTTTCCGAATTTTCTTAAAATTCTACCGAAAATCGTTTGTTCCTGAAAACAGCCCCAAAAAGTAGGCGTTAAGCAACTGAATAACAAGAAACAGTTGCGGGTTAGATATGACTGGACTGTGGACTACCTGGGTAAAACTATTTCGGAGGTAGGCCTCCTATTTAGTTTAAGTATCGTGGTTGGCTGTAGTTACTCAAAATCGTAGAAACCTATTGAACTCTAATCGGAAATGAGCTTAATAGAACGAGAGCTTTAAGATGGACCCCGGTCCTCAACAAGGATGGTAATTATGACTTACCACGGTCGCTAATTGTACTGGGACAGTGTGACCCTACACACAGTGTTTTGACTATGTCACCATGGTACCTTGAAATAACAGCTATAATGGATAGGTTTTCACGTAAAGTTCTTTGTTGAATCTTCATCTTTATGGAATCTAGTTCCAGTTACCTGTTACTAGTGATTTGTTTTCTAAGCAGCAGTTCGCAAGAGTAATTCTATTTCTGAAAAGATGGTTATCAGAGGAGCAGAGCCGGGGTAGACAAAGTCGAAGCTAGTCAATGGTGCTGATCTTTACAATTCGTCAAAGTTGCAATTCCTTTCGTACTGACAGCAGAAACTCGTTCTAATCCTGTGCTTGACCCCACTATGTCGCTTTCTTCTCCATACTAGCAAAAATTAATGTGACATCACGTTGTGTCCGACCAATGATGTCAATATCGTCGGTGTAGATATGCCAGTAAAGGGCCTTCTAATATTTACTTCAGAACTTAAACAGTTGATAGCGGCCATATTGTTGAAGCTACATCTGTCAAATTGACTGTAAGTTATTCAGTCTAAATCACCATGAACGGACATAGCGAATCAACAGCACGTCGGTAACGTGCCGCGCGCTTCGCCCATTCAACGATCGCCACAATAATCCTACCGAAAGGACTATTCGCAGTTTGAAGGATAACTTTGAGTCCACTGGTTCAGTTAACAATAAACCAAGACCTTTATGTCGACGAAACGTGAGATCTGAAGAAAACATCAACGCTGTCCGTTAGAGAATGCATAGGAGAATCCGAAGGAGTTGATTTCGCGTTGCCACAAGAACTCTCGGCTTTTAACATACCACAACCTAGTGACAAGAGCCTGCAGGCATACCAAATCCAAATGACACAGGAGCTGAAGGTAAGTGACCATAGACAACTTCTTGTGTTCGCCGAATGTGCTATAGAGCAGTTCGAAACCGGCCCTAATTTTCATCGAAAAATCATCTCCAGCTATGACGTCCATTTCTAAGTGAATAGGTACGTCAACAAAAAAAATTGTTGAGTTTGGGACGATACCAATCCACATGAGATTCAAGAGCATCCAATGCAGCCAGGAAAATTTACTGTTTCTTGTTAATTTTAAGCTGGTGGTATCATCGGTTCATATTTCTTTGGGAACGACGTTGGCCATTTCATCATCGTCAATGGCAAGCGCAAGGATGATGATTACCAACTTCCTTAAGCCTGAATTGGATGATATGGACATGGACACCAACGTCATGTCGTTTCAATAGGACGGCGCTGCTAGATACCAAAGATTATAAAGTCATACAGTTGACGCATTGAAAACAAAAAAAAACGAAACTTTTGCTCACCACCTTGATGGTACGGGCGCGCGATGTGCACGTGCACACATGACAAACGAGGTCCAAACATATGGCGGGCTGTGACAGTACGACCCGCCATAAAACAATTTTTCTTGTATGCAAGGGTAGACTCTAATTGGCTTTAACTTGGCAATGCCCAGTGTTGTAACTCTGACTACACATCAAGTGCTTATTTTTTACCTCCAAGTGGTAATCATCGGGTACTGGTCTCATCCAACCGGATTTGACTTGCTAAACGATAAGCGCGAGTGTTGATAACACGACGAAAAACAGCAACCAACACTATAAACACCCAGGTCAGAATGCCACGGAATGAATACCCGGCCTGCTGTCCCAGGCGAACCTAGACAAGCGGCTTCGACATATGCGGACAACAGGTTGTCTAGGAATTTCAAGGGTTCGTCAGGCCCCTTGAACAGAGCCGGTGGCGGATGAACCGAAAGGCCAACGGCAGCGCTTAATCCGGTAGTGGATACTGATGGCCCCGTGTCCTAGGGTTATCTAATAAATTGGAACTGGCCCTCCAGGTTAAGGGTTGTGCTTTGGGTTAACTACCCAATCATGGAAAAATCCAACGGTTACGAAGCAACCAACAGCCTCGGAAAGGACTGATTTTATTGTTGACGACACGGCTAAACGAAAAAAGGACAACGACGTTAGTATCTGCACCTGGAATGTGAGAACATTCAACAGGAGAGGTGCAAGCGAACATCTAGCGGAAGCCCTAAGCTGCTACAAAGCAGACGTTACTGCCATCCAGGAAATACGATGGGATGGGCCGGGCAAAAAGAGGATGAAAAACTGTGACATCTACTACGGACCGTGTTATAGTTAGCAGAAACAGCGACTATTCGGAGGCGGATTTGTTATAAGTGCCAGACTTAGGCAAGAAGTCTTATGTTTCCAAGACATTAGCGAACACATTTTTACGATCCGCATCAAGGCCAAAATGGCCAACATTAGCCTTACATGCGCTCACGCCCCAACGGAGGAAAAATATGATATAGCTAAGGACTGCTCCTATGCGCCCTTTACAAAACCTATGAGCGACTACCGAAGTACGATGTTAAAATCGTGCTGGGAGATTTTAACGCAAAGGTAGGAAGAGAAGACATCTTTATCAGTATTGTCGGAAAACATAGCCTACACGACAACACGTCTGGTAACGGACTTAGGCTAATTGACTTCGCTACGGATCGAAATGCCACTACAGCCAGCACACGGTTTCCTCACCTCAATATCCATAAGGGGACATGGCGGTCTCCAGATCAACGAACAGTCAATCAAATTGACCACATAGCGATAGACAAGCGGGACGCATCCAGTACTTTGGATGTCCGAACATTTCGAGGAGCTAACAACGACTCGGACCACTACTTTGTTGCAGCCAAGGTTAGAATGCGGATATCCACCACGCCACAACAATCCAGAAATACTGTAATACTGTATCCCTAAGCCTCTCGATTAACACCATAACACCATCATCGAATGTTGAAGAACAATGGCAACGATGCCAACAAGCCATTAGATCAGCCGCAACTAATGTGCCAGGTTTCTCGCGCCCACCAGCAAGAAACCCCTGGTTTGATGAGGAATGCCGACAGATGCTCGCAGCCAAGAACGAGGCCTACAAGGCTAAGCTGCAGGTGTAGACGAGAACTGCCGTTCAGCTCTATAGGCAGAGAAGAAGGGAAGAATACCGGCTTTTTAGAAAGAAGAAAAAAGAGGAAGAAAAGTGCGCGATCGAGGATATAGAGAGGTGCCACTCCAGGAAAGATGTTCGCAAGTCTTACCAAAGTGTAAAACGTCAAAGCCAAGGATACAAGGCTCGAACAGAATCCTGTCGAGATGAACACGGAAATATCGTAGTTGACTGCAGACTGTTAAACGGCGATGACGAACAAAATTCCGCTGTCAGGCAGAACGAGCGATTCAATGTTGGCAACGACAGCAAAAGCTGCCAACCACCCGACCTGAGTGAAGTGAGGATGGCAATATCTAAGCTGAAGCTTAATAAGACGGCCTTCCCGCCGAGCTTTATAAAGCCGGCGGAGATGACTTGGTAAGTAACATCCACCAACTCGTTAGCCGAATCTGGTCGGAAGAAAGTATGCCTGAAGAATGGAACCTCAGCATCATTTGTCCGATCCATAAAAAATGAGCCCCTCTTAACTGCGCCAACTACAGAGGCATAAGTCTCCTCAACATCGCCTACAAGATCCTATCTGCCGTAATATGTGGACGACTAAAACCGTTTATTAACAACCTGATCGGCCCTTGTCAATTTGTTTTTAGACCAGGAAAGTCCACAACCGATCAAATCTTCACACTTTGGCAGATCCTAGAAAAAACCCAAGAAGTCCAAATCGATACCCACCACCTATTCATCGATTTCAAAGCCGCATACGACAGTATTTACAGAGACGAACTATACAGAGCCATGTGTAGTTTTTGTATACCGCCCAAACTTGTCCGTTTCGCTCGTTCATCAGGGTCGGAAACGACCTCACTGACACATTCGATACCAAAAAAGGATTTAGGCAAGGCGATGCGCTGTCATGTGACTTCTTCAATCTGATTCTTGAGAGGATTGTGTACAACTTACCATCCAACACCAGAGGCACAATTTTCCAAAAATCGGTGCAACTAGCATACGCCGACGGTATAGACATCATTGGCAGGACTCAACGTGATGTAATAGTCACAGGTTTTAGCAGTAAATGAGGACAAGACTAAGTATATGATGTCAACACGAATGAACTCACACCATCGACGAATTGGACAGAACGTCACCCCGGATAGATATAATTTGAAGACATAACGGGACTTTGTCTACCTCGGCTCCGCTAATACCTCTGACAACAAAATCTCGTCAGAAATTAAACGAAGAATTACTCTTGCCAACCACTGTTTCTTGGGGCTAAGAAGGCAATTCCGTAGTAAAGCCCTCACTCGAACTACTAAGGAGATTCATTATAAGACCCTGATCATCCCAGTCCTGCTCTACGGCGCTGAAGCATGGACCATCTCGAAAGCGGATGAAGAAATTCTTGGTCGATTTGAGAGGAATATTCTTCGAAAAATCTTCGGTCCCATTTAAGTTGACGGGCTAAGGAGACGAAGATTCAACCAAGAACTATACGAGCTATACAGCGACATACCCCTGGTCAAAAAACTCCGCATTGGACGTTTAAGATGGCTAGGACATGTAGAACGAATGGACACCAATACTCCGGCTCGCAGTCTTCGATTCCCAGCCAGACGTCGGACGCAGTATAGGAAGACCTCGCCTTAAGTGGCGCGCACAAGTAGAAACCGACCTCAACCAACTTGGAGTGCGCAACTGGAGTCAGTTAGCTAAGGACCGGGCTAATTTTAAAGGCACGTTGGTTGAGGCCTAGGTTCATTCCTTACTGTAGCGCCACTTAAGTAAGTAAGTAAGTACAGATGAAGCATTGAGAAAAAAAAAACAAAAACTTTTGCTCACCAACCTCGTGGTACATGCTTGAGGTGTCAACGCGGACACCTGAGAATGAGATCAAACATATGGCAGGCTGTGCCAGTACGACCCGCCATAGAACAATTTTTCTTGTATGCAGTACGTCATCCGTATGACTTTATAATCTTTCTTGATACACAGCAGATTTTACATTGAAAATTCTGCGCGTCAACATCTCACGGTCATCTCAACTGGAGGTGATGTGAATTGGCCACCGAGGTCGTGCGATTTGACTGCATTAGACTTTTTGTTGTGAGGGTTTCTGTAGTTGCAGGTTTACGTGAATAACCCTCAAACCACAGCGGACTTCAAAGTCAAAATAACCCATGCCATCGGTCGAATTCAGCCTGATTTATGCCTCAAAGTCATGGAAAATTGGACATTTTGGATGCAGACTACCCAGAGAAGCGGACATTTGCACGTGGCTATGCTTCGTACATAAGTGCATCGATATGCTTTTCAAACGAATAAAAAACTTGGATGAAGAAAGGAAGCGCTAGATCCTCAGAACTTTAACTGAAAGGCATCGCAAAATCATTCGACAACCAAATGTGGAAGGGACAGTAAAGATGGCGCAAGCTATTCCTGAACTCTACTAGCAAAGATGACGAAAAAAGATTAGATTCCCAAAAAAAAAAAAAACAGATGCAACTTTGTTGCAGTAAGTGGCCGAGGTAGGTCGGCTATTAATTCTGAAAACGAACTTTCGTCATATATTTACGAAGATTTAGTATTTCTATGGGCTAATAAAGTCCCCACTCGAAATTTTAAGAAAATTGTATATAAAACCTTTACCTTCATCCCCATTTTCATCCATAAACTGTAGATATACCCCTCTTCACAAGACTCCACATTTGACTTTAAAGATGGCTGTGATATGTATTGTCAATTGACACCAATGGTCCACACACACGGAGACTCTTCGATTCCCCGCTCATCCAGCAGAGCAAATGCCCCCTCAATTTTGTTGCAGATACAATTCGTTTAAAAAAAAAATCCCAATTTTCGAGACTTTGCACCCCATAAACTCCAAAGACCTATCCGCATTTTCGAAACTCAAACATTGTCCTTATCTCTGAAAAATGCGCTTTTCCATTACCTCCCCAGAAGAACTTCCGCACTATACGATACCGCAAAACTAATCAGAGTAGCCGCATAAGAGTGCCATCATCAGAGCCCAATGCCCCTTTCGTTGTCTTCAACTTCCAATGAACCACCCAACTCTGCATCTCTATATCGGCTTGCATCTCAGCCAACTCAAATAATGACTACAACTACCGATTCCATTCCAGATTCCGATGGTTTCCCAGATAATTCGTTGTGGCGTTGCCCTCGAATTAATCTAGGAGTACTCTTCGTCTGCGATCTGAATGAAGTAGGTAGGCTTGCCTAAGACAATGTTCGCGCGATGAATTGAATGTTTACGGTTCAGATTGGCAACGCGCAATTGTTCCGGCCCGCAATCGCGGAACCGTAATATATTGCTCACAATAATTATTTGCCAGGCTGCGAGCCAGCGAGCGAAATTCATTACTTTATCCATTTTGGAGGGGGGGAGCAGTACAGCACCACACCACTCAGCCTAGATGCCGTAGATACACTGTGTCTCTCTGGTGGCTTGGTGGCGAGTTGGAAGCTCTTTTTTTTTTTGTAGACTGTGCTCCAGGAATTAATTTGCAGTCGATGATTTCGACCACTCCCCCCACTGCCGTCTAACTGACTGGATAGACATTCGTTTAATTGATAGTTTAATGTATCTACAGATTGCGAGAGGTCTCGAGAGAGGTTTCGAGGGCCGCGACGGACACGTGAAGCGTGTGCGAGTGGACCAGGTGCGTGCGTGCCTCTGAATAATTGCAAAAGAATAACAAATCGAAACTTTTAATTGAGTTTCGTGAATTATATGAATCCCGCAATTGCCGATCAGATACTTTTCAATATTTTTTTGATCGTTCGTTCTGCCAGACAGTTGCGCCTTTGTGGCTAGCCCATGGTGTTCGTATACACAATCCAGTTCAAGATTGAAAGTATGTTATCCACTTCAAATGCGTGTTGCACCATATGGCGTAGCACAACACGGAATAATATTTTCCTGCATCAACAAAAGGAACACAAATCGTTGCGAGGAATTTGCGCAACCACCGAAAAAGATTATTTGTTTGACAATAAAAAAAAAAGGAACTGAAACGATCGTTAGTACTTAGGTCCTTTTGATGTAACAACCAGCATTGCCGTGGTGGGATTTCTATTCAGTTGCGAATAAACCGCAGCATACTCGTAGGGACAAAGGATTTGAGGTTTTTTTTTATGCATCATCATCCTGGCTCTAGTTTGTAGGGTTGTACAGGAGATAGATGGAAATAATAAGAGGACAACATGGAATGGGAATCGTATTGTTGGATGGGGATTAATAGCCGTGCTGATAGAGAGTATGGCTGTGAAAGGATTCAAGGATGCCGGTAATAATAGTAATTTTATGAAGTACAAAAGCTACAATATTTGATTTGTTGTTGCAATAAATACTGATACGTGTTTGATGTTGATCGACAGATGGATCGGTATTTAAGGATGAGTGGGTTTTTTTTTTAAAGTGAATATAGGTGAGTGTAGATTCTTTGACAGGTAGGTACCCAAGTAGGGACAGTACTTCCAGTTCAACTGTTCCCAAACCATAACTCGTAAGACGACGTCAATTGGGTTTGTTCCTCCGTTTAACGATAATCTTCTGCTTTCCCATAAAAATTTAGATGGATGTTTCAAGCCAAAAAAGGATGTGTACAAGCGAACGCTATAAGAGAAAACAAGAGCCGAATAAAACGTTGAGCTTTATGGAGAGAGGAAAAACTGTGGTTTTCCAAGGAGAAGAATAAATTAAAGAAAACCGCAAAGTCGACGAAGGATTTTATAAATCTTGACGAAAATGTAAAAATGTCATCCTGTGATTAAAGCGGAAAAACAAAACTTTCAAGATAGACAGGGGCAGAACGAAGAATCCCATATTGACACGACAGCGAAAATGTTCACCTTAACATTTATATAAAATCCTTGTGTCGTATCTTGAGCATAAACTCTTCCGTATGAAACTTATAAACGAATATTCAGAGTTCAAAGAAATAATTTAACCCAAGGAAGCGTCCTTGGACCACTCGTGTACCGCCAATTGACACGTGATATTCCACAAATAAACGATACAATAGTGGCAACGTTTGCTGAAGATACTGCTATACATGCAGTTCGCACAGATATGAAATTACAAAACGCTCTTAACGACGTTTTTGTATCGACAAACAATTTGCCTGTATTTCTCAATGCCGTTCGAGTCCCTTTTGCAAATGAAGCGAAATATCTCGGAACGTCACACGATGCAAAATGAAAATGGAAGTCGCATGTAAAACAAATGCGAAGAACTTAAAAACAAATACAGAGAACAGTACTGGTTACTCGGAAAATATTCGAAGCTAATCCCCGTGTCCTACTTACTTACTTAGTTACAGTCCGGAATGAACCTGGGCCTCAACAAACATGCCTCTCCAATTATCCCGGTCCTTAGCTAACTGACTCCAATTGCACCCTCCAAGTTGGCTGAGGTCGGTTTCTACTTGTGCGCGCCACTTAATGCGAGGTCTTCCTATACTGCGTCCGACGTCTGGCTGGGAATCAAAGACTCTGCGAGCCAGAGTGTTTGTGTCCATTCGTTCTACATGTCCTAGCCATCTTAAACGTCCAATTCGGAGTTTTTTGACCAGGGGCATGTCGCTGCACAGCTCGTATAGTTCTTGGTTGAATCTTCGTCTCCATAGCCCGTCAACGCAAACGGGATCGAAGATTTTTCGAAGAATTTTCCTCTCAAATCGACCAAGAAATTCTTCATCCGCGGCGTAGAGCAGGACTGCGATGATCAGGGTCTTATATAGAATCCCCTGAGTAGTTCGAGTGAAGGCTTTACAACTGAATTGACTTCTTAGCCCGAAGAAACAGCGGCTGGCAAGAGTAATTCTTCGTTTAATTTCTAACGAGATGTTGTTGTCAGAGTTAATAGCGGAACCGAGATAGATAAAGTCCCGTACTACCTCAAAGTTATTTCTGTCAATGGTGACATTCTGTCCGATTCGTCGAAGTGGTGTGTCCTTTCGTGTTGACAGCATATAATTCGTCTTGCCCTCATTTACTGCTAAAACAATTTTTGCCGCTTCCTTCTCTATACTAGCAAACGTGGCTATGACATCACGTTGGGTCCTACCAATGATGGCAATAACGTCGGTGTATGCTAGTAGCTGTACAGAATTTTGGAAAATTGTGCCTCTGGTGTTGGATTGTGAGTTTTGCACAATCCTCTCAAGAATTAGATTGAAGAAATCACATGACAGCGCATCGCCTTGCCTAATTAATTTTTTTGGTTCCGAATGTGTCGGTGAGGTCGTTTCCGACCGCGATGGAACAGTGAGAATTTTCCATTGTCATCCTACACAAATTAAGGAGTTTGGGCGGTATACCAAAACTAGACATGGCTCTGTATAGTTCGTCTCTGTAAATGCTGTCGTATGCGGCTTTGAAATCGTTGAATAAGTGGTGGTTATCGATTTGGACTTCTTGGGTTTTTCCAGGATCTGCCGAAGTGTGAAAATTTGATCGGTTGTGGATCTTCCTAATCTGAAACCACACTGATAAAGGCCGATCCGGGTTTTGGTTAATGGTTTCAGGCCTCATATATTGCGGTAGATAGGATCTTGTAGCGATGTTGTTGAGACTTATGCCTCTGTAGTTGGAGCAGTTTAGAGGGTCTCCTTTTTTTGTGGATCGGGCAAACGATGCTTAGGTTCCGTTCTTCAGGCATACTTGCTTCCGACCAGATTCGCCTTATGAGTTGATGGATGTTACTTACCAAGCTATCTCCGCCGGCTTTATAAAGCTCGGCGGGAATGCCGTCACTTCCGGCAGCCTTATTAATCTTCAGTTTAGATATTGCTATCGTCACTTCACTCAGGTCGGGTGGTTGGCAGCTTTTGCTGTCGTTGCCAATATTGAACCTTTCGTTTTGCCTGACAGTGGAAAGTTGTTCGTCATCGCCGCTTACAGTCTGCAGAAGTGAACCACTTCCACATCCTCATCATCGACTGTGTCTCAACTACGATATTTCCTTGTTCAGCTCGACAGGATTCTGTTCGAGCCTTATATCCTTGGTTTTGGCGTTTTACACTTTGGTAAAACTTGCGAACATTCGATGCCGATGGGATGGTGTTAACAGAGATGTTTAGGGATGCGCGTTGCGCGAAGCTCTTGGCGGGCTCTTGCGATTGCAGTCTTTCGATATAAAATGTTTGCACAGCATTTTCTAATTGTTGTGGCGTGTTGGATATCCGCATTCTTACGTTTGTTGCAACAAAGTAGTGGTCCGAGTCGATGATAGCTCCTCGGAATGTTCGGACATCCAACATTCTGGATGCGTGCCTCTTTTCTATCGCAATGTTATCAATTTTGTTGGCATGTCCCCTTAAAATCTTCTAGCACGATTTTAACATCGTTTTTCGTTTCATGGAAGCCAGCATAGCCTTATACTCTTATAAAAGCGAAATCGGAAAGAAATGGGGTATGCAACCACATACCTCTTTCTGGCTTTGTGTGTCTCTATCATTATAGCCATATTCCTGCATGGGATCTTAAATCAGGTGGATGGTTATAGAAACATTCTCTTACCGCAACCTTGTGTGTAAAGTTCAAAGATTAGCTTGCATATGCATTATTGGAGCTCTTCAGGACAACCATTCCCATAAATGGGAATCAGATACGATCAGAACCAATAACTCGATTTTCATCTATACGGATGAACCTGGAGTGGGTAGAATTGTTTTCTATGAGTTGCCTATCCTCAAAATATCCTTTCGACTTCCCGATCATTGTACCGTTTTTCAGGCGGAGATCATTCCAATTGAAGAAGCCTTGTCCTGTCCGAAAAGGAATGTAATATCCACGAAGTATGTTTATATCTTTAGTGAGAGCCAAGTGGCGACGGTCTCAGTGGCTCGATGGTTAGTGGCTCGACTGTTAGTGGCTCGATGCTGGTTCGATTCCAAGCCGTAGCAACAGCTAAATGATTTTTCACTGGCCCGTTCGGAGTCGACACAAAACAGAAGGTCCCGCCATCGAGCCTGTTGCGGCAAAAATTTGTATTTTTTTTTGTCCTGGCTGAAAAGGATTGCTATATCCACGAAGTATCCTAACATCTTCAGTCAGAGCGGCAATCAAATCCCTGGAATACATCTCGTTCAAATCGAAATCAGCACACGAATGAGATGACAGAGCATTTCATCATTCACCTCTTTTGGGTGCCGGTCCATAGAATTGTAAGGCAGGTGAGCTTGCCAGACAGGGAACTATCCTTTACATTCAAACGCCAGTAGATGTGTCAGATATGCCCCTTGCTTAATGTAAATTACACATCAAACAGGATGCTATATAGAAAGCAAAACGTGCCAAATTTCCATGGAACTCTGGCCTAAAATTTAACCAGAAGCGCTCTATTTGTTTAACAATGCTGCACCATAATCGGTGTCCTCACAGGACACTCTCCTATAGGCCTACACTCAAAAATACTAGACCTTTTCAGCAATGACTTCTTTAGAAGCTGCTTAGACGAGAAAGGAAAGTATGGCTCACCATCTATACTCTTGTCCAGCTCTCTTAGAATAAAAGAAGCTTCATCTGGGAGACGACTTCTTGGATAATCTTGGTGAGCTGGCTAGTATCATTGTCAGAAACCTCCTACGCTACATGGTTCAATGTGATTGGTTCAATTAGACCAACGAATATAGGGAATTCGACGGAACCATGTGGTACCACAACGGACCTTTATAGTCTAAGTGTTAACGCGCATCGCGTGCAGCCACTGCAGTCTAACCTAAAACCCCAACGTAGGACATGTTACATTGGTGCAATTTTGATAATCATGTGTAAGGTACGAACTTAATTCTTGCTAAGGACCGAGGTTTACAAGAGTGAAACTGTGTCACAAACTCTATCACCCATAGACCTTAGAATATCATCGTTTCCGAGAAGTTGGGTAACCACAGTCACACGATACTCCCACAAGGGGGCTTACCTCTCCATCAGGCTAAGCATCTTCCCATCATCAAACTCACACTTATGGGTGTCCACGTGCGTGGGTGGATCCTTCATTTGTCTGTCTGTACATAATTAGGGCAATGGCATGGAAAATTTATTGTTGCATTTATTTGTTTGTATTTCATCATCAGCACCAGCTTAGATTTTATTTGAACAGCCTTACTGTCAATGCAGATGGTGGTATCATCGCCAGCATTGAGTTTGCTTAAGCTGCCTCTGCTACTGTCAATATCTCAGCCTGGAAGCATGATCTCGTTAATAACTGAAACAAAACTTTGAAAGAAAACTTTGAAGAATCACTACGTCCAGTCATACTTAAGAGTTCGCATATCACTATCTGGTGCTAGTCTGTCTAGCAGTTTATTAGCCACCCAGTGATGACATAGTGAAGACTCAATGATTCTAAATTTCAGGATGGATGTAATCTGCCTTTTTCTGATGTGATTAGGACAGTGTTCCCATAATTTAAAATACAGCTGTCTCCTTAAGGATCGTTTGGAGGGGCTTTAAAATGAAGGAATCTTAAGCCCACTTAAAGCTACATCGGATATTATCCAGGGTCTCTGACTAGGAAGTCAATAGCTTCGGCCGGCCTTACTTTGGAACCGGGGACGTCACATCCCAGCTTCAATCCGCATTTCTTATTGAATGGTTACTCGATAATACTCTGGGCTGTCAACTTGATTCTTTAAGAATATCTCTAGTCATCAATAAGGCAATGAATCGCTATCGCTATCGGATTTTCAATTCGTGGAGGCTGTACTATCGACCAAATCCAACAAAGGTGATGTTTCTGAACAGTGTTTCCATAATTCATGATATCACATCGGTCCTCCTCCGTCGCGATTCTGCGCCATTGCCACTTCCACAACTTTAGAGAGAAATGAATCCAATCAGCTCCCGAACTCAAATGGCATATGGAATTTTGTCTCCAACTCTTTAAATTCCGCCTTGAGCCTACAAATGACCCAAACTTTAGTAGCTAGCATACCTACAAAAACAAAAAAACAATAAAACAACAAACCGACTTCCCTTTCTCCCCACCCTATACCACAATTGCGAACCAACTACCATTCAACGACGAGGTCGATTACAAGTCCCCGATACTAAACGGACCACATGTTCCCAGGTAAAAATACGCGATTCGCGATGACGATTACACGAGTGCATTGTGCAGTGTTCCTTTCAACATGCACTCTCGAAGAAAACACTTGGAACATCGCCACATGCAACTTCATTCACCTTCCCGGTCGGGCTATGGCTGAGAGGTTGTTTCCTCCTCGTCTTCTTCTTCTTCTCCAGCCCCCAAGTGATTACGTTTGTTATTATGAAATGAAATTGTGTGATTTATTGCAGTGCCAAACCCTTGTTCTTCGGTTCGACAAAAAGGGACGCGCATTCGAAAACAACGTTAAAACGCCACATGGCATGTCTGGGTCTGGTGCGGCGGACAGATTAAACTTCACCGCCCTGAAAAAAAAGGGCTCATGTAAATTTTAGACGCTCTTTTCAAATCAATCAAACACCTGATGCATCTTCAGAGGTCATAAATCACGCAATCGATGTCTAATACGCGACCGACAATTTGGAATCGTCTGCCCCAGAGAAACCATCACATCCTCGTGATCTATGCCATAAATCTGATGGATGTCTGTGTGAAAACTCCACCAATTCGCATTGAAATTCCGAAAATGAAATGGGCGCCCATTACTGATTTGACTTGATTATGATTATTAGGCCGGGCAGGGCATATGGGGGAGAATTTCTTCGTTTTATTTTTTTTTCTGAAGGTTTTTCAAGATCACGTACGCGAGGCTCTTTAATCGAAAAAATGTTTGAAAAACCATCATAACCTGGCTTTGGGTGCCCGTGTTCCCAGCCAACGATTGAATCGGCCCGAAAATGACCTCAATTATCGATTTAACTTTATTATTGGTTTTGAGATTTGAATTGTTGAATCCTGATGGTCGCTAGCACTGATCCAGGGATACATTTTTTTTTTTGTTAATTTTTGCCGCATTTTTTGACACCACGCTTGAATTCGAAAAACACAGCGCCGCCGCGCCGGTCGAGGTCTATAATTTCATCATCGTTTTGTTGCGTCTCCTTTGCGTGTCGGTGCGGTTGGAAGGAAGGACATTAGTGTGTGGATTGGGCATTTAATTTCGAACAAAATCACAGAATCACAATCAGAATCGAAAAGAAAGGCGAGTGACTTTGCATTTTTCGAATTTCAACCCTTTTTTTAGGCGGGAGGGGGGCTTCTTAGTCGGTTATGGGAATGGCTCGCGAGCTATCCGAGGTAAAATTGTTTGGTCCGGTAAATTGGAGCGAAACGTTTAGTTGATTATGGGGCCATCTAATAGTTTTGAATCATTTAATCATGGGGTCGTGGGTTCGTGAACAGAAATAACTGTAGTTTTGCGTTTTGATGTCTGATTATTGTAGGGTATCCGATATAATTAATTGGGGATGGAGTTTAGCACATGCTATGCTTGTCTGCGTATCAAGAAGAATGATAATCACTCGAATGATATATGCATTTGCGAATGGAATTGTAGTTGATGATGCCAGGACTTGCAACATGAGTGGAAGAGATGGTTTTTTTTTTTTTGTTGTATAATTACAAGCCATTCATGATCAATAAATGCTGCATTGGAATGTGATTGATTTATCTTTGAATCATGACAAACGCTTTGTTTTGAAAGGTTTAATGTGAACCTAGCTTATTCGATATTTGAAACTGAAAGGGTCTTTATGAGTATGAAGCTCCTACTAATTGGAGTAATTGGCAAGAACGTCTTTTTTTAACTAAAACTTATAGTCTTAGCAGTAGCAATGGGTTTTTTCCGACTTCGTCGATCTCTAGACAGTTGAGCCTCCAAGTAATTTGATTGTGAAACCCAATTCACGGTTTTCTTGCGCCTACATGTATGCTACTGCTCCAGGCCGGAGCAAGCTTGGTTTGTAAGAATGATTTTCCAACAAGATTAGTCTTTTGGAACCTTAGCTCGTGGTTGAATCTTCGTTTCTATAGCCCATCATCGCAAACGCGACCGAAGATTTTTCGAAGAATTTCCCTAGAAACGACTAAGGATTCCTTCATCCGCGGAATTACGGTAGGCAAACTCCCCTACTACCTCAAAGTTATACTTGTCAATGGGGACGTTCAATTCAATTCGTCGATATTATGTGTCCCTTCGTTTTGAAAACATATACTTAGTCTTACCATCATTTACTGCTTAACCCATGTTTGCCGCTTCATTTTCTATTCTAGGACACGTGGCTACGACATCACGTTGAGTCCTACCAATGATATCAATATCGTCGGCGTATGCTAGTAGTTACACCGATTTTGGAAAAATTGAGCCTCTGGTGTTGGCCTGGGAGTTTTGCGCAATCCTCTCAAGAATAAAATTAAAAAAGTCTCATGACAGCGTATCGCCTTGCCCAAGTCCTTTTTTGTGTGAATGTGTCGGTGAGATCGTTTCCGACCCTGATGGAGCGAGAATTCTTCATCGCCATTCTGCACAAACGGACTAGTTTGGGCGGTATACCAAAACTAGACATGGCTCTGTATAGTTCGTCTCTATAAATGCTGTCGTATGCGGCTTTAAAATCGATGAATAGGTGGTGGGTATCGAATTGGACAATTTGGGTTTTTTGCAGGATCTGCCAACCTGTCTGAAGTGTGAAAATTAGATCGGTTGTGGACTTTCCTGGCCTAAGACCACACTGATAATGGCCGATCAGTTTGTTGGTAAACGGTTTCAGGCGTTCACATATTACGGCAGATAGGATCTTGTAGGCGATGTTGAAGAGAATTATGCCTCTGTCGTTCACGCTGTTTAAAGGGTTTCATTTTTTGTGGATCGGACAAATGATGCTGAGGTTCCATTCTTCAGGCATACGTTCATCTGACCAGATTTGGCTTATGAGTTGGTGGATGTTACTTTCCAAGTCAATTCCGCCGGCCTTATACAGTTTCGCGGGGAAGTCGTCATTTCCGCAGCCTTATTAAGCTTCAGTTTAGAAATTGCTATCCTCACTTCAATCAGGTCGAGTGGTTGGCAGTTTTCGCTGTCGTTGCCAATATTGAATGGTTGGTTCTGCCTGACAGCAAAATGGTGTTGCACATCGCCGTTTAAAAGTCTGCAGAAGTGGTTCTTCCATATGCTCCAGCATCGAATGTGTCGCAAATACGATATTTCCTTGTTCATCTCGACAGGATTCTGTTCAAGCCTTGTATCCTTGGCTTTGAAGTTTGAAGTATTCGCAAGTAAAACTTGCGAACATCATTCCTGGAGTGGCACCTCTGTATATCCTCGATCGAGCGTTTTTCATGCTCTTTTTTATTCTTTCTGAAAATCCGGTGTTCTTTTCTTCTTCCTTGCCGCCTTGGCGGTCTCCTTCGATTGCAGGAGGCATTACATTTTATCACAGTATTTCTGGATTGTTGTGGCGTGGTGGATATCCGCATTCCTACCTTGGTCCGAGTCGATGTTAGCTCCTCGGGATAATCGGAAATCGAAAATTCTGGATTCGTGCCTCTTGTCTACTGCGATGTGATCAATTTGACCGCCATGTCCCATTATGAATATGGGGCTAGCAAACCGTGTGCTGGCTATTGAGGCATTTCGTTCCATAGCTAAGTCAATTAGCCTAGGTCCGTTACGTGTAGGCTGTTTTCGGACAATACTGCTATAGATGTCTTCTCTTAAAATCTCCCATCACGATTTTAACATCGTACTTCGGTAGTCGCACATAGGTCTTGTCATACCTTTAAGCGATATAACCTTAAAAATTGAGCCATAAGATCGGCATATAGTTCGCTTAATTTTATTTTTCGACATCTTCAGGTATCATAGATCCACATTTCCTACATATCAAAGCCTGCCCAAATATATAAACCTTCACTTTCCATTAGTATCGTATATTGTGGGATATGAACAATTTAGTTGTTTAAGCATGTCAGCCCTATCGAGGTATCCATTCAAAGAGTTTCCGAAACGAGACTCAGTTCCCATCGGAACTCAGTTTACCATCGAAGTTTACATAGCTTGTAGCGTGCAGCTATTGAATGCAGAAAGCTAAGAATAATGAAATGCGAATTGATAAGTACCACCCTGTGATGAAAGTATACGCACTTTCGTTTAAAATTTCATCTGGTATGACAGGGAAGAGTAAGAGGTCGCTGGCTATGCTATTTCGAATACAATCGCTTTCGCATATTTAAGATAATTCTCGCTATTTTCCGGTTCTTTTTACTTCTTCGAACCGGCCACAGTGGGGCAGCTCATATGATGGAGTCGGAATAAACTCAAAAAATAAATTGAGTGAGATGAGTACACAAAGTTGTTTTTCCGTTATAATATATTCCAGTGCATTTTTTGCAAAAACAGTTATATTTTTTCTTGCTTTGTCACTTAGAACGAGCTAATTGAAAGTAACACTTTAATTCTTCTTGCACCGTGTTTCTTAACAAGTAGTTCAATTGGCGCGTGTTTGCGTAGCTGTAATTTTTCTTTTAATCTCGTGAAAGTTAAAAAATAATATGGAATCGATAGCTTCAAGTATGTACTTACTATGTGGATTTAGTTGTATGCAAAAACTATAAAAGCAATTTTTGTTTTTTTGTTTTTGTATATGCATTCAAATTTCAAAAATATTAAAGATAATTTCGTTAATAGCTAAAGCAAAAGTAGATTTCCAAACGTTTCCACACGGAGATATTTATTTTTCAATATAGCTTGACTTCTTGTGTATACAATACAAAATTAAACGGGTGCTCATATGTACACCATTTTTTTTAATTCAGTTTTTCCTAATCCACCACTTCAACAAATGTGGTGTATTAATTCACACATATTCTTAAAAAGTTCTTATTTTCGTGTAGGTTCGCATTCAAATGTTGTGTTTTATACAAGGATGGAGTTGTTTAACCTTATGAAGGAATCGGGGCTTCAAACCCTAGAACAAAAATTTAATTTTTTGGAGATACACCTTGAAGCCCACCACAATATAAATGTTAAAGAACTCCAGCATACAATTTCGCAATTTAGAATAAGATTTAGAGAAAAGTGGTTAATATCTGCTAGGAATGAAATTCGTTTTAAAAAAGAAAATGAGATTTGGTTGCATACATCAATAGCCTTCAAACTCTTGGATAAAGCAACTCCGCCAAAACAGCGAGGCGGCCGCCCAGAAAAGCCGTTTGAAGAAAGCAGCGATAGAAGCAAACGATTCAAAACAGAAGCAATGCGAAAGGAGCTGTCAACTTCGCAATTAGGATTTTCGACAAAGGTAAATCTACGAGCAGCAGGTCATCCAGTTGCATCAATTAGTAGAAAAATTAGTAGAGGACCTAATGCGTTCACCTCAGCGTGACTGTAACAGATACATCAGCTGAAGTGACAGTTCAAGCTTTGATGAATCATACTGTGGAACGTTTGATATTAGCTCAAAAAGATGTAATATTTTCTTTGAAAGATGAGCAATTAAGCAATTTGTGTTTGATTTCTAAGTGGGGCTTTGATGGTAGTTCTGGGCACAGTTCATACAAGCAGAAATATGTTGGAAGGGATGCTGATGATTCTAGTGTATTTATAAGTTCTGTGGTACCCCTCCAATTGGTTTGTGAGAGCTCAGAAGAAAAAGCTGTAATATGGCAAAATCCTAGACCTTCTTCAACCAGGTACTGTCGTCCAATAAAATTTGTATATACGAAAGAATCAGCTCAAGTTTCGGTATCTGAAAAGCTCAGAATAGATGCTCAAATTCAGAGTCTTTGCCATTCAAAAGTTAACATTGAAGAAAAGCTTGTCGAAGTGGCACATAAACACCATTGTGGACGGAAAAGTTTGTAACGCTTTGACAGATACCATCTCATCTCAGCGTTGTTATATCTGCGGTGCATGTTCCAAGGACTTTAATAATATTGAAGAGCTGCTGTTAAAACCCTACAATCCCAGTGCATTGCAGTTGGGCTTGTCAGTGCTGCACTGTTGGATTCAAGTTTTTGAGTGCCTTTTGCATGTGGGCTATAAGCTTCCAGTAAAAAGATGGAGAGTTCGTCAAGAGGATAAATATGTTGTAGCATCAAATAAGGCTCGAATACAAAAAAAAGTTTAGAGATCGAATGGGTCTCATTGTTGATCAACCTAAGCCTGGTTTTGGGAACTCCAAAGATGGCAACACTGCTAGGCGATTTTTTAGCAACGCAGATGTGGCATCTGAAATCTTGGGTGTCGATAAGACATTGATTGAAAAACTGCATGTTGTACTGGTAGCCATTTCAAGTGGCTATGATATAAATACTGAAAAGTTCAGAGTATTTGCACTGGATACTGCCAAATACTTTGTCAATATTTATCCGTGGTATTATATGCCTCCATAATAACATAACATAAGCTACTAATCCATGGTCCAGATGTTATTTCTGCTGCTCTTCTTCCAATAGGCCAACTCTCTGAAGAAGCGCAGGAAGCCAGGAACAAAGACTTAAAAAAATATCGAGAGAGCTTTTCAAGGAAATGTTCCCGGCAAAAATGCAATGAAGATGTTTTTAATTTAATGTTAATAACATCAGATCCGCTTATAACAAGCTACAGGCAATTGCCTAAAAAAACAGGTTAAATCATTTCCTAAAGAAGTTTTCGATTTAATCATTGCTCCTAATGTTTTTTGTTCTGAGAACAGCGATGAAAGTGAGAGTGATTGTCTATCAGATGAATCTGAATTTTAGTTATTTCTTAGTGTGTGTATTTACTTGTTGTAATATTAATTTTAATTTGTAATTTAAAAATATGAATAACAAAAAAAAACCGGAACTATTTTTTTTTTTTTTAAATTTAAAAAAAATCATAAGTTAAACAATAAAAATAACTTTAAAAAGTCAAATATGGTCTTTCTATGCACTAATAAAAGATTATTACGTAAAAAAATATTTTTCAGTATAGCTAGCCCATCACATGAATTGTTTCCGGTTTTTGGGGTATCTTGCCCCACTGTGCGGCGGTGTAACAAGCTTAGTGCAACAATGTAAGCGTGTAAAGGTTTGTTCTCAGTGAGTGAATTTATTCTCCAGAGCATTAGTTTGAATTTTTTGTTTAGCCCAGCATTATTACAATCGAAAACTAAAAATATATAAATAAATTAAACTTAACTTTGTTATAAGTGAATGTGAGTGTACACAGTGGGAGACATTGCTGTACCACAACACGAGTTATATGCATATATGTGCATGCACTTTAGCGACACGCGTACAATACGCAGGTAATTTGTTTTTTTTTTATATTCATCTTGTCTTTGCTGATACGGAGTATGTATTCGGTTCATACGCAGATCTCTAGCCCCACGGCGAACATTCTCTTGACGACTCGGAGATTCATCCTTGCTCTGAGCGCTAAAAATTACCATCAATAGTGCAAGAGAACTCATTCGGGCGTTTGGTAATCCATGTGAAACGATCTACTTCGCATGCGAATACACAATACCAACACCCTCTATCAAGCTCCGCTGAAATCACCAAAATAGAGCTACAGTGACAGACAGATCGAATATCGTCACCGGCATACGTCATTCCAAAGGCCCTCTCGCACCACATACCCCTTCAAGAAGGGGTATGGCACACTGGCGCCATCAACAACGTGAGTGAGTGACACCATTGGAACAAAGGTTAACAGTAGGTCGATGGGAAGTGCTCGAAAAGCAACAGGTACTCTCATCATCAGTAAACATGGGCTCTGCTCTAAAAGAATTGTTTTTGGCGAAACAGTGCGTAGAATGTTGTGATGTTGTGTTCCATCTACTCAATGCCTAATAAAAAGAGTTAAATCTCAAAATTATATCTCGTTCGAAACTAAAGCTGATTAGTATAAAATGAAACACAGATTGAATGAACTAAACATTTAGAATAGAATAGATGGAATTCCAGAAAAGGCTGCAATCACACAGAAGAGCTCATCCCCTTATGTATATGTATATAATATACATTTATATAATATACATTACATGATTAATAACTATTTTGTTGAAAGTTGTTCATTGCGTAATACAAAGTAGTGCGTGTTAAAATGATAAGTCAGAGAAGTGTAAAGGGGGGAATAGATGCGCATCTTACCGCTTAGGATAATTTTTATTTTTTTTTATTTGGTGTTTGGCTTCTAATATTTAAACACAGGAAGTGTGCTTATTTAAAGTATCGGATTTTTCAACAGGGACGCTACAAAAGTTGAGCGACAGAGACAGCAAACGATGCCACATTTCTTGTCGCTCTTTTGACATTTATCTTCAGTAAGGTTTGCCATTTCATGATGGAAAGATATACACGATCCAACAACGAGTCGAAATTGTTAAAATTTACAACCGAAATTCGGAGTCAGTGGCCTCAACGTTAAGAGCGCTACGTGCAATTTATGGTCGTCATAATCGTCCCAGCAGATCAACAACTGAGCGTCCAGTGGAAAAATTTGAATCCACAGGCACAGTACAGTGAGGCAAAGAAGTACCCGTAGTGTGGAGAATATTGCTGCCGCAAGGCTTCAGTTGAAGAAAGCCCAAAAGTGTCTCCCACGCGTCGTTCTGAAGTCACATCTCTGTTGAACTTGGGCATCTCTGTAACGTCGTTGTGGCGAATTTTGCGAAAAGATCTTGGCCTACATCCTTACAAGACTAAATTGACGCAAGAACTAAAGCCGCTTGAATACCAGAAGCGTTGTATGTTCGTTAACTGGGCTGAGCAACAACTTGAAAATGGTTCGGATTTTCATCGAAAAATCATCTTCAGCGATGAGGCTCATTTCTGACTGAATGGCTTCGTCACTAAACAAAATACGCGGTATCGGTCAGGCAGCAATCCATACGTACTCCATGAGTCATCATTGCATCCCGAAAAAATTAGGGTTTGGTGTGGTTTATGGGCCGGCGTCGTCATTGGGCCGTACTACTTCCGTGATGATCAAGACCGGCACGTAACTGTGAGTGGGAATCGCTAACGTTCCATGATAACCGAATATTTTTGGCCCCTATTGGATGATATGGACTTGGAGGACATGTGGTTCCAACAGGACAGCGCCGCAAGCCACACATCGAATGCCACAATCAATTTATTGGAAACCAAGTTTGGAGAACGTGTTATCTCACGAAATGGTCCAGATGCTTGGCCGCCTCGGTCTTGCGATTTGACGCCGTTAGACTATTTCCTGTGGGGCTGCGTCAAGTCTATGGTCTATGCCAACAAGTCAGCGACGATTGATGAACTTCGTACGAATATCGAATGTGAAATTGCAGCAGTATCGGCCGATTTATGCTTGAAAACCGTCGAAAATTGGGTTCAGCGTCTGGACTTCTGCAAGCCTGCCCATGGGGGCCATGCAAAAGAAATCGAGTTCCATACATAATGGCATCGAACGTACTTTCACAGGAATAAAGAATTTCATTGATATCCAAAACCGATTTTATTTTATTTAAAAAAAAAACGTTTGTAGCGCTCTTATTGAAAAACATGTGTGTTACAAGTTTTCATTTGTTTTTATTAAAATGTTTGGAATTGGGAAACCTCATAATTTTTTTGGCTTTTTCCATCATTGAAAATGTTTTGAGTGAACAAGTGATGAGGTGAGATCGATGTAACACGAAAAGGAGGGTGAAAAAGAAGGGTTATCGACACAATAATAAGGGACGTAGATGTCATGGCATGCCTATTGAGTAGGATGGCCATAGTGGTGAGGGAATCCCAAACGCCAACGTCATCTTTGCCATCGTAAGTTTCAGTGCTTGTAAAGGAAATCTGTGCGATTGATGTTTGAACTTGACATCTTAGTGTCATGATATCTACCACTCCATGGATTTCTCTCATCCGATGATAGTGTTCGATAATCTTTTTTTTATCGATTTTATATGGCTGTTTTAAACTTTTTGTATTTTTATTATGACACGATTATTTTAATGTTATGAGTAAGCTCACACGCAGCAAGATCCCCGATCTACGGCGAGCTAAGTCGAACATTCGCCAGCGTGCCACCCATCTGCGTCAACAATGGACACACCACCAGCTTTGCTTTGGCAAAGCCAGATCACTTGCTACACATAACAAGCTGAACAAAATTAATGAAGCATACATTCGCATTTAACAAAAATTTATTTTCGCTTTCTTATCGTTTTTTTTTCTAGAACACGATTTTGTAGTAATAAAGGGTGATCCATTTCGAGGTTCCCTACTTTTTTTTAAAGAAAAAAACACATAAAATTCAAATTTAATGGAAAATGTTTATTATCATTTGAAAGAACATTCTTTGGCATTTATTTTTTGAAGATTATGTCTATCAAATGTTGGCCGTTGCTACGTCGCAGATGGTCCATCCGTTGAGTCCAATTTTCGATCACTCGTTCGAGCATTTCGACTGGTAACTGGCGAATGACACGCGTGATGTTTTCCTCCAGGCCTGAATCAAAGTGGGTTTGTCGGCATAAGCTTTTGACTTTACATATCCCCACAGGAAAAAGTCTAACGGTGTGATATCACACGATCTTGATGGCCAATCGACCGGCCCAAAACGTGAAATTATGTGCTCACCGAAATGTTCTCTCAATAAGTCCATTGATTGATGCGATGTGTGGGAAGTGGCGCCATCTTGCTGAAACCAAATGTCGCCGAGATCACGACCTTCAATTTCAGGCATCAAATAGTCGGTTATCATGGCACGATAACGGTCGCCATTGACGGTTGCGTTCGCACCGGCATAATTTTTAAAGAAATATGGACCGATGATTCCACCGGCCCACAAACCTCACCAAACCGTTGTTTTTTTCTGGATGAAGTGGCAGTTCTTCAATCTCTTCAGGTTGCTCTTCGTCCCAAATGCGGCAATTTTGTTTGTTTACATACCCATTGAGCCAGAAATGGACCTCATCGCTAAACAAAATTTGCCTCGAAAACGTCGGATCTTCTTGGAACTTTTCAAGAGCCCATAGAGCGAAGCGATGTTGCTTGGGAAGGTCGAGCGGCTTCAGTTGTTGCACAAGCTGTATTTTGTACGCTTTCAATTTAAGATCTTGATGTAAAATGCGCCAAGTCGTTCCATACGTCAGTCCGAGTTGCTGCGAACGGCGCCGAATCGACTCTCTACGGTCTTTCTTCTTCACAGCGTGCTGGACGTGGTCTAAAATTCGGTCGAATATTATCCAATAATGAATGCTGGGTCTCAAAATGGGTGATGGTGTTGCGAATAGTACGCTCAGTAGGCCGATTATGTTGACCATAAGTTGAGCGAAGTGCACGAAACACATTCCTCACAGAACGTGAATTTTCATAATAAAGTTGAACAACTTGTAAACGTTGTTCACGAGTAAGTCTTTCCATTATGAAATGCCAAACAATACTAAACAAAAATAACATGACAGCATGACACGACTCACACGTGATCTGTCAAAAAAGACTATTGAAAAAAGTATCTCTACTTGGATCACCCGTTACATGAAATGGTGGTTTCTAGTTTCGTAAGAATTCCGCGACAATTTATCGTCGGAGAACTTCCGAAGAATTTCAACGCGTAGCTGTTAAAAACTGTTGATTGAACGCATTTAGCCTTCGCGCGATCATGTGCGATGTATTTCGTCGGAAGAGCTGCTTGAAATGCAACTAAGAACGGATACCTCGGTACGGAATTCTCCGATATCGAACGAATCAGAGATAATTTTGTTCTGAACGAGGTTATCACCTCGACAGGGGTGATTACCTCCTTAAATTGTAGCGATTGAACTTTTCACAAAGTTCAGCATCTTAATTCAGTTGAAATGTCATATAAATTACTTTCGCGTGTGTTGGAAGATGTAGAAAAAAAAAACAATTTTTTATATTTTAGTAGGACCGATGTCCACTTTATTGCTGCGATATTCAAACTCAAGCTTAAATCTACAGTACAGGTGTATTTATTAATTACTAGTGCAGAGTTGGCAAATGTTGATTGTGAGAAATGCAGCGTCAGCGTCTGGATTGATTCGTTGAACTTGCGGTGTCGTGTGGACTGGCTTTCTGGCGTGTGAACTGTTTGTGCCGGATGTGGGGGCATTGCCTTACATTAGGAAACGCAACTTATGGGGTGATAACTTATATGTACCTACAAATCAAATTACAGTTTAAAATATAAAAATCAAAAGTAATTGGCATGAGAAAGACTAATCTATCGTCATACTCGCATGTGCTCTCAATAATTTGTTTTGCATCGTACAAAAAAAAAAACACTGTACATCCAAAGTCACTCTATTGTTCACAAATCTAAAAATGTTCTGTCAAACTATCTAGTTCAGAGCAGAACTGCAACCTATGAAGGCGTCTGTTGTTGTTTTTTTTTCGATGTTTTTTTTCATCTGCATATTTAGCTCAAACTATGATGCATGTTTATGACTCTGAACTAGTTTGCATGTAACAAGCAAAACATTAAGCTAAAATGAGTCAAGGCCAATCACTGAAAGTCTCAGCGAAATATTTGTTGCAAGAGTGTTCACTTTTATGAAAGTTCTTCCATTCAAATAGTTAGCAAGCATGCCATTGTTGCGCGTGCATTACGAGTATTAGTAGCCAGCGATGCAATTACTAATCAATTTGCATTCGTAAATAGCTAGAATTTTATTTCAGACCAAGATGTTGTAATTATAGTTCATGTTTGTTAAAATTGTGTTAATTTATGTCCGTATACAAAGTTAGACTAGTTCGATGAGTTTTATACCACTTTTTCGATTCCCAACCAATATTTCAAGGGTCGGACAAACATTCAAGCGTATAAGACTGTCATGATAAGCTTCTTAAATTTGCCGCTTAGAAACGGCGTTATGTCATGTTCTTTGTGCCAATGAAAATCGATTCTTATTAACACGATAGTAACGTCTAAAACCATAATTTGCGGAACCCAATCTCCGCCAACCTGTCTGAAGTTGCTAGCCTGTAATAGAATACATCCTCGGTTAGCTGATAGAGGAATTATCTGCAAGGGCAGGTGGGACAAAATATACCAGCCATTGACCATAACTAGATTTAGTTTAGGATCCTTATCAAAAAACCAGCCCAGGCAGCAGCGGAATAATTCCAGGATGGAGTCAGCAGTAGCTTCTACACACCCAGTTAAGTTGAGCAAAGCTAATAATCTATTTCACCTGCTCCGAGATATTCCGATATCATGTTATCTAGGAATTTCAGGGTTATCGCCTCTTGAACAGCTATGGTTAAGAAAGACCTATTTTCCGATTGTGGATACTGATGGCCCCGTGTACTAGGGGTAACTAATAACTGGTAACTGGCGCTCGTAAGAAAGGATTAATTTTGTTGTTGACGACCATGCTAAGCGAAAAACGTGCAGCGACGTTTGTATCTGAATTTTTAAGGTGAGAACATTCAACAAAAGAGGTCCAGATGAACAAATAGCGAAAGCCCTAAGCTGCTTAAGATCAGACATTACAGAAAATACGATGGGATGGATAGGGCAAAATAGGATGAACAACTGTAACCGTGACCGTGATATAGGGAGCAGCAAGAAGTCTCATTTTTTCAAGACATTTGCAAACGCATTTCAACAATCCGCCTCTAGGCCAAATTTGCCAACATCAGCTTTCATTCTCTGGGGGAGTAAAAAGATGACATAACGAAAGACTGCTGATTTTAACGCAAGGATAGGAACAGAAGACATCTTTAGCATAATTGTGCACGAACGCAGCCTACACGACAACACGTATGACAATGGACTAAGGCTAATTGACCTCGCTGCAGAACGAAATGCCCTCTTTAGCCAGCACACGGTTTCCTCACCTCAATATCCATAAGGGCACATGGCGGTCTCCAGATCAACGAACAGTCAATGAAACTGATCACATTGCGATAGACAAGAGACATGGATCCAGTATTTTGGATGTCCTGACATTCCGAGGAGCTAACCACCACCTCGCTGCCGAACGAAATGCCACTTTAGCCAGCACATGATTTTCTGACCCCGATATTCATAAGGAGACATGGTGGTAATCTGATAATCGAACGGTCAATCAAACTGATCACATTGCGATAGACAAGAGACACGGATCCAGTATTTTTGGAAGTCCTGACATTCCGAGGAGCTAACCACCACGTCACATCCAACCAAAAATACTGTGAAAAAATCAAATGTCAAAAGTTTGCAATCGCAAGAGACCACCAAGACCTTCGCGCAACGTGCATCTCTTAACCTCTTGATTAACACCATACCACCAGCATCGAATGTCGAAGAACAATGGCAACGATGCCAACAAGCCATTAGATCAGCCGAAACTAATGTGCTAAGTTTTTTGCACCCACCAGCGAGAAACCCTTGGTTGGATTTGCCGACAGATGCCGAACGAGTCCTAAAAGGCTAAGCTGCAGGTGAAGACGAGAGCTACATTTGAGCTCTATAAGCTTTTTAGAAAGAAGAAAAAAGAGCAAGAAAAGCGCGCCATCGAAGATATAGAGTGGTGCCACTCCAGAAACCATGTTCGCAAGTCTTACCAAAGTGTAAAACGTCAAAGCCAATGATACAGGGCTGAAAAAGGTTTTTGTCGAGGTGAACAAGAAAATATCGTAGTTGAGACACAGTCGATTCTGAGGATAAGGAAGAACCACTTCTTTAGAATTTTAAACGGCGATGAAGAACAACATTCCGCTGTCAGGCCCTATAATATTGGCAACAACAGTGAAAACTGCAAACCAGCAGACCTGAATGAAATGAGGATAGCAATACCTAAGCTCGAGCTTAACAAGGCTGCCAGAAATGATGGCGTTCCCGCTGAGCTTTATAAAGCCAATGGAGATGACTTGGTAAGCAACATCCACCAACTCCTAAGCCAAATCTCGTTGGAAGAAAGTATGCCTGCAGAATGGAACCTCAGCATCGATTTCCCGATCCCCAAAAATGGAGACCCACTGAGCTGCGCCAACTACCGTTTACCAACAACCTGATCGGCCCTTATCAGTGTGGTCTTAGGACGGGGAAGTCCACAACTGATCAGATTTTCACACTTCGGCAGATCCTGGAAAAAAACCAAGAATACCAAATCGAAACACTCACCACCTATTCATCGACTTCAAAGCCGCATACGACAGCATTAATAGAGACGCGTAATACAGGGCCATGTCTACTTCTGGTATGCTGTCATGCGACTTTTTTAATTTGATTCTTGAGTGCAAAACTCCCAAGTCAACACCAGAGGCAAAATTTTCCAGAAATCGGTACAACTAAAGGATGTTTTTTTTTTTGGAGGTTTAAAGCCTCAAAATGGTATAAAATACAAGAAAATCGATCTAATGTCTATCAGTTTGGCTCTATTTGAAGGGCAGTTTTATTCCATAATGTTAAAATATGATTTCAGGTATGCGGCCACCGCGGCTGCTTCGAATAAAGCCAGAAAGGTCCAATTTTCAACCACTTTTTCGAGTATTTGGTGACGTATGTCGTCATTAACGCCACGAATGTTGGCTTCCAAGTCCCCTAACGTTTCTGCTTTGTTGGCGTAGACGAGCGACTTCACATATCCCCAAAGTGAATAATCCAGTGGTGTGAAATCACACGATCTTGGTGGCCAATTGACAGGTCTAATCCGCGAAATTATGCGCTCATCGAATGTTTCCTTCCTTGTCTGTAGCGCCGTCATGTTGGAACCACATCTCATCCACATTCATGCTATCCAATTCGGGAAAAAAATTGTCGGTTATCATGCCTCTATACCGTTCTCCGTTAACGGTAACTGACTCTCCAGCATCATTTCAAAAGAAGTATGGCCCAATGACTCCCACCAGCCCATAGAGCACACCAACCAGTCAGTTTTTGTGGATGTAATGTCGTCTCAAGGGTCTCATGTGGATTCTCTTCACTTCAAATGCGGCAATTAAGCTTGTTGACGTAGCCATTCAACCTAAAATGAGCCTCATTACTGAACAAAATTTTGCGATGAAAGTCAGCATCGACTCATCGATATCAATCTCATTTCCGGCCCATACATCAAAATCACGACACATTGCATGGTCTCGCTACTTAAATTCTTGTACAAGCTGGATCTTGTATGGTCGCAAGCCAAGATCTTTGCGCAAAATCTTCCATAAAGTTGATGGGCAAAGCTCCAATTGCTGTGCACGGTGGCGAATCAATTCATTCGGGTCCTCTTCAACACTTTGCTCTACAGCGGCAATTGTTTCTTCGGTGCGCACATAGAGTGAACTCAATTTTTTTTTGCCACGCCCACTTTTTTGGGGCGTTTTTAGTTAAAAACATTTTTCGCAAAATTTAAAAAAAAAAACCAAAAAAGTAGTTCATGCAAAATTATTGGTTATGCTTATGATTATTTGCACTGGCGAGGTATCCGTCGGAGCGGACAATATTTCGCAACGCATACTTAGTCGGAGGTCGGAGTGCAAAACGATCCATGGTTAAACGAATTAATTGCTCTGATGGAAGATTATGTCGACCATAAAATGGACGGAGATTGCGGTAAACTTTGCGAACTGGGCCATTTTTTTCGAAATAAATTTCCACGATTTGCAAGCGTTGTTCATTAGTCAACCTGTTCATGATGAAATGGCAAACCAAGCTGAACATAAATGACATTAGAGTTGCCCGATTTGACCACAAGATGTCAGTCTTATCTCTATTCGAAAACCCACACTCAAAAAACACCCGTTACAATAAAAAAAACTGATTTTTCATCCCTCGTAATTGCTTGTACAGGTGGCGCAAAAGTAATCCTCCTATCAGAAAATGCTATAAATTTTGCGATTGGCCCCTAATGTCAGTTCTGTTTTGACATTTGTGTAGTAAACACATGCGAAATACACGTTAATAAAAAATGTTACGCTACACTGCTCCTGAACGCGGAATATTGGTGACAATTTATTTGAGCAATAATCGGTCGGTGACTTTGGCACAACGTGAATTTCGTCGCAGATTTCCTAGCCATTCAACGCCTACTGGTGATACACTGCGACATTTAGCCGCTCACTTCGAAGAGACTGGCACAACATGAGATGCTGCCAGGCGTGACAGACCCCGGAGTAGCCGTTCTGCAGAGAATATTGCTGCTGTAGCCGAAGATGTCATGGAAGCGCCGTCGACATCGACCAGACGACGTGCCACGCAAATGGGTATCAGTCGACGGTCTTTACAGCGAATTTTGGTACAACATTTGAAGATGTTTCCGTACAAAGTCCAGACTTAGCTGTTAGCTGCTGACCGCCAATCACGTCTAACATACGTCCAAGCCATCCTTAATCACCACCAAGAGGAAGATGATTTTTCATCAAAAATAATCATGAGTGATGAGGCCCATTTCCATCTTAGCGGGTACGTAAATAAGCAAAATTTACGCTTCTGGGGCACTGAAAATCAGCGTGTAACCCACGAAGAGCCATTACACCCGCTCAAAGACACTGTATGGTGTGCTGTTTTCGCTGGAGGAGTCATCGGACCTTTTTTCTTCGAAGACGTCGCGGGCCAAACGGTTACTGTGAATGGTGAGCGCTACAGAGCAATGATCAACGAGTTCTTTTTGCCGCAACTTGATGAATTGGAATTGGAAAACATGTGGTTCCAACAGGACGGTGCAACGGCACACACTGCACGTGCCACAACCGATATGCTGAAGGATGCATTTCCCGGGCGCCTAATCTCCCGTTTTTATCGATTTGCACTGACCAGCAAGATCGTCTGATTTGACCGCTTGTGGCAGGCCGGGCAAGGGTGAAAATTTCCCTTGTGACAACGGGGTGGCACGCTGGCGATGCTCGGCAGTAGCTCGTCGGATGGGGGGGTCTTGTTGTCACTTGCCTACTATCAAAATAAATATCGTGCCTAAAAAAAAAAAACCAACACACATAAACTAGGTATCTACACTCCTGTCAGATGTAATGACAGATGAAGAAAGAAAAAGTTCTTCGTAACAGGTCTTACCCTCCCTTATATGTACCGGTAAAAGTACACCTTGGTCGCTTTGCCTATACGATTATTAAGTAACCCCCTGAAGTTTACTAACCTCAACCTATTTCACCACATCAGATCACTTCACACCATAAAGGAAATAAACTTAAAAAGCCATTATTTTTGAATACATACAAATTCACAATCCATCAATTTTATTCAACAGTATATATAAAATAGTTACAACCATGTTATAACGTTGAATTCAATATTAATTTAAGTTATTATCAAAAGATGCATGAAATTTATATTTTAGAATAAAATCTGTTCCAAATTTATATGAATAATTATTCGTAAGTAGGTTTTATATATTTCAATTTTCAATTAGGATAATTAGGTAATTTAATTCATTTAATTTAAATGCTCATAGGCGAAAACCCACCCGCGAAATATGCCAAGATTGTTGAGTAAATTACATATGCAATTAATTTTTTAAAGTTTTTATCGCTTACCTTGGTTAACCGCAAATCTGGAGTGCACTCTGGATCGCCGATTTAATGTTCATTTACAATGAATCCTTTATTTTTTTGTCGATTTTAATTGTTATTTGATTCTTGGCAATTTTCATTAGGTGAGGAAGTAAACAAATTAATAAAGAAAATTGAAAATTTAGCTACAATTAATCCTACGTAGTTTAGAAATTATATTATTATTAGGTATTATTATTATTGTATTTTTTTTTTGTTTTTTTTTTTTTTTTTTTTTTTTTAGAACTGAAGTTGAATTAGGCTTGTAGGTTATTATTATACTCTTTTTTTTTTTATGGTTATATTTTGCTCGAACTAAGAATCGACTTGATGCGAGAGATGAGGGAGGTGATAGAGAGCAGCAATTAGATGCGCGACCTGGTTTGCCTGTATAGCTGAACTAGTGAGATGTTCGCGTGGATTTTACAGGTTATATGTCGGTGCGTATGCGTCGCTCTACGACCAAAAGTTGCGCCTCGTTGCCGCTCGTGACTTCGTTGCTAGACAAGCCGTGCAAGACCCTTTTCACAATTTTCCACAAAAAAAACAGACGTGGAATTGTTTATTGTGTCTCCGTTAGATATTTCCAGGCTCCACTAAATATGACTTCGGCCTATTTTAGTGGATGTCTGTGGATCGAAGCCTTGCACGTGCCTAAAAAAAATCTATATAGTCACTATTGAATCAATTTATTTGAATGCAATCGATGCTTACCTTAATTTGTTTCTATTTTAAATTTCAATAAAATGAAAGCCAATGTTTCAAGTTAAACTTTTTTTTAACAGCGTTTGCTCGTCTGACACTCTCTGCAGTTCTTGGCCAAATGAGAGAGTGTGTTAGATGCCGGAAAACAAATTAAGCAATTGCCAACAGAAAAATAATAATCATGTCTACCAACATCACTTTAAAGTTGAGAGTTTCGAAGTTTCGAAGTTTCGAAACGGAACTGATGCGCTTACAAGAAGTGACGTATGATTGTTATAGCTGTCGTTATTTTTAAAAAAAAAATTATTTTATAAAAACAAATGTTTGTTTTCTCAAGTGATTGCTACAAAATCGAGGATTTGGAGCCGATGCTAGTCTTAATCCAAAGACACGAAAAACAGGAGCTTGAGATGTTGAGTAGATGCAAAGCAAATCGACCCACGACCCATCGTTACAAAATATTAATTTTTCAAATCCTTGGCGTGATATACACCAATTCTTTTTCCTCCTATATCCTCGACTTCATACAGAGATTTTCCTAACTGTTTAAGAATTCTGCACTTGACGAATTTAGGACACAATTTCGCATTAAATTGTTTTGACGAGTCGCTCAAAACAAAGTTTCTGCGAAAAATTTCATCGCCTATTTTAAATCTTCGTACAGCGCATCTGAGATTGTAAGATTTCTCTTGTCTCTGGTTAGCCAAGCGTAGATTTTCTTTGACTTTTTCTCTGATTAACGAGAGCCGACTCGCTGTTGGTAAAAAGTCAATGTCGCTATCACTCAAAGCCTTTAGATTCTTCGCAACCTTGTATGCACTTGCGTGCGAGATTATGTTGAATCCGAAAAGTGTATAATACGGAGTCATTCCAATAGACTGATGAACTGATGAATTCAAAGCATGTTGAATTTCGGACATATGCTCGTCCCATTCTCTTTGCGAACTTTGCGAATTCATTTGAAACGAACTGTTTCCCATTGTCGCTATGTAAGAACTCTGGTACTCCGAATTTAAGAAAAATGTCTTTCTCAAGGAAATCGACTACTACTTGTGTCGTTGCTTTTCGCAAAGGTTTTATGAATACAGATTTGGAAAACTGATCAAGGACAACGAAAATGTAAGTATTTCCCTTTTTAGTTCTTACATAGGGTCCCATGAAGTCGATAAAAATTTTCTGGAAAGGACGATCCATTTCCTGTGATTTACCCATTGGTGGTCTCAATATGGTGTTAGCACACTTATTTTTCTTGCAATCCTCGCATGAAATTACAAAATTTTTGACCTGGATGGTAAGGTTTGGCCAGTAATACATATTTCGGATCCTTTCAAGAGTCTTCTTTACTCCTCCATGTGCACAATTGGGTGGATTATGTGCATTACGTATAATCGACTCAGTGAGGCTAGTTGGAATCCAAAGTTTCCATTGGAATTCAGAACTTAATGAAAATTCGTTCAATGGCAACATGCGTTTGTAAACAAGCTCGTTCACAACTCTCAAATCCGGTAACTTCGCTTGATTTTCTATAATAACTTTTATAAGATCTAAGTATTTATCGGATTTGAATTCTGGAGACTTTAAATCAATAAATTGAACGTTGTCTGTAATTTCTGAGACACTTTCCATAAACATACGGGACAAAGTATCTGGAACTACGTTCTGTGCTCCTTTCCGATGTTCGATTTTAAAAGAAAACGATTGTAATTTTAGTGACCATCGCGCGAGACGCCCACTTAAATCCTTTAGACCCATAAGCCATTTTAAGCTCGCGTGGTCTGTAATAATTGTGAATTCAGTTCCTTCGATGTAGGGTCGAAATTTATGTACAGCTCTGACCGCTGCAAAGCATTCAAGCTCAGTAACGCTGTAGTTGCGTTGACAGCTGTTGAGTTTTTGCGAGTAATAAGCCACTGGTTTTTCATTGCCATCTTCGTCATGTTGGAATAAGACTCCTCCAATTCCGTTAGAGGAAGCGTCACATTGTACGAAGAAGGGCTTTGAATAATCAGGGTTGCTGAGCAAAGGTGCCGACACTAAGGCTTTCTTAAGTGTTTCAAAAGATGAAATTGCCTCAGCGGTCATGGAAAAAGGAACTTTCTTTTTGAGGGTATCTGTTAATGTGGTTGCAATGGCAGCGAAATTTTGGATGAATCTCCTGTACCATCCAAAAAGTCCAAGGAATCGCCTCATCTGTTTTTGAGAACTAGGAATCGGAAAATCTTGGATTGCCGATACTTTTATAGGATCAGGTTTTATGTGGCCCTGACCTACGATATAACCTAAGTATCGTAGTTCTCTAAAACAAAAATGGGACTTATAAACATTTATGGTCAGGTTAGCGTTTCTTAAGCAACTAGCAACTTTACTTAAGATCTCAATATGCTGGTCAAAATTCGCTGATATTATCAAGAGATCGTCAAGATATACAAACACGCGTTCCCTAAGTGTACTGGGGATCACTTTATCCATTAACCTGCACATCCTTTGAGCTGCATTACAAAGTCCAAAGGGCATGCGAGCGAATTGATAAAGTGGTCGACCGGGCACAGTGAATGCGGTTTTTTCTCTTGACTTTACCTCTAACGGAATTTGCCAGAACGCATCTTTTAAATCGACGCTGCTTATAAAATGAGTTTCGCTGAGCCGGCTCAACAACCCCTCGATGTGAGGAAGTGGATACGCGTCTCTCTTCGTGAGCGAGTTTAACTTTCTTGAGTCTAAACAAAGACGGTTCTTTCCGTTTCGACGGACCAGAACTATCGGGGAACTCCAAGCACTCTCGCTTTCCTCAATAACTCCTAAAGAGATCATGCGGTCCAATTCCTCATCAATCAACCTCTGTATCGCAGGAGATACAGGGTAGTGACGCTGTTTTACCGGCTCTGCATCACTTGTATCGATGACGTGCTGCTCGGCATTTGTTTTTCCTAAACTTAATTCGGAGTAAGCAGGAAATTCGGAAATAACCGAGAGAAGCTTTCTTTGCTGCTCATTCGAAAGCTTGTGCATAGGTGGATTTTGTTCGCAACCTTCTTCATCATCCAATATATCTTTTACTTCTGGGACTAGATTAATCTCATTAACGAGATGGGGAGCAACTCGAAATTTTACCCAGAAATCTATACCCAAATATAAAGGTTGAAGTAGGGATGGAACTAAATATAAATCTACATTTTCGGTTATATTATTGTATTCAACAAGCACGTTTATTCGACCTACTATGCTATGATTCATACCGCCAGCTGTTTGAACAGATGATTTGAAATTAAGGATCGGGATACCCAATTGCTCAACAATCTCCATGCAATTTTTCCCGAGGCATGAGATTGAAGCACCGCTATCCAATAATCCCTTTATCTCGAAACTTTGTAAGCAAATAGTGGCATAGGGCCTTTCATCAAGTGTTGAATCAAAATAAGACTCGCTAATTAACTGTCGATAGCACTTTCTCATTCTTTGTCTTTTTCTAGTACATAAGATCTTTTTACCTACTTTTGGTGGATTTAAAGTAGATATGTTAAATATACGCTTTTTAACTTCATTGTAATTCTGTAACCTTTGTTCGTATGTTCTTTTATAAATTGGTAAATTAATTGTTTTATTGTCTAATTCTGGTGAAACTTTCTTAGATTGACTAAGCATTGAAGATTGGGTTTCAGAAGATGTTGATTGGGGTTTGAAAGTCTCTGTTTTTGTACACTCGTCGAAAAAACAAGTGTTGGTTGATGCATCGACTTTGCTTAATCCGTTCCGGTTTGCGTCGAACGAGACTTCCCGGAATTGTTCTCGTTCGCCTTTAAGTTTCCCTGATTGCATTTAGGACAATCCAGAACTGTAAAGTTATCTGTTCCACATCGGTAGCAGAAAAGTTTGTTAACTGGTGTTTTGCAATTTATAAAAATGTGCCCAGTTTTCTTACAGTTAAAGCAAACTGAAGCACTCGAATTATATTTGTCTGATGGATTAGATTCTCTATTTGAATGTCTTGGGTGAAATGCTGAAATGTTATTATTCACTTCGATATTTGTTTCGTCAAGATTATCTCCATTAGAAAAGTCTAACTCATGTATATTTCTAGCATTAAATCTATTTTGCATTGAGTATCGCATCTGCAGCATCTTTTCTGTTCGACGACACTCATCACGAAAATCTTCCAATGTGTCAATCTTCATTGGATAGATGAAACTCAACATACGCGTATTGATGTTTCCTCGCAAGATTTTTATAAGATCTATATCGTTGATTGGCCTTCTCAATTGACGCTTAAGATGATCTATCGTATTGAAGAAATCATCGAAATTTTCATTGGAATGTTGTCGTCGGTCCATAATTTGTTTTAATATTTCAAAGTCATTCTCATACGAACGAAATTGCTTTAAAATTGCTGCTTTTAATGCATTCCAATCTCCTCTTGGATTGTGCCTAAGAAATTCCCAATACCAATCTTGGGCAGGACCGGCGAGCAACTGATGAAAGTTCTTCAAGATCTCAGACCACGGACAGTTATAATTCCGTTTAAGAACTTCAACCCGAAAAATAAAGTCCTCAATCGAAATTCCCTTCACCGAGTCGTCATACCGAATCCCCCAACGATCTAATTCAAATCGCCGGTTGATTTGTCTATTATTATCAAATGAAGTACCTGATCTCCAATTCTCTTCCTCTACAGGTACCCTTTCTCTATTCCTGTTAAATCGAGAACTTGTAGAGAGATTATCAGAAGTCATTGAAAAATTTTCTACTCCAATTATCTTGTTCTGTTGCGGGTGGGTTTGTTGAGTAAATATTTCCCGCATACAGCTGTCTACATTTTGTTTGATAAGAGTGGGCAACTCTTTGAATAGAGATTTTTGCAAATCGTCTAAACTAAAACGAACAACACTCTGTATATGTGTGTGAAGTGGGCTCTTGGTGTTATCAGTTCCTTGGCTCTCTTGCACTAATGTGCTAAACAGATGATTGTTGCTACTTGTGTTAATGTTTTCGCTTTGCTTAACGGAATCTCTTTGCTGAGATGACATTATGGGAAGAGATGCAGTATAAGTGGCCGTGGTGACCAAATTGGTAACAGTATTTGTAGTAAAAGCGATACGTGCCGATGACTGAGTAGTTGTAGTGGGCAATAGCGTTTGATTAATGCTTTCATTAAGAAAAGAATTACCACGTTGTGTATTCTGTATCGTAGTATGAGTGGGTGAATGCCGTACGGGTTCATTTCTCTCGTATGTCAACGATTTTGTCACTACTGATAAATTTTTCATACCGACAGATCTAGTGTTATGTTCATTTTGTGTAACAGATGTTTTGATTTGTTTACGTTTTGGCACTGCGCCGGTATTGCGACTGTCATTAAGACTCATTTTGGAAAATTATAATGTAGGTTAGATAGGTATTTTTTTTTTTTTTTTTATTATAAGTTTATAAATGTATATAAATATATTGTAAGCAAAATGTAATTTAAAAAGAGTATCTATGTTGGAATTTCGGAAAATTAATTGTTTGATGTATTATTCATATATTTATGGTGATCAGTGATATCAGCTGGTTAATATGTTGAGGTTTAAATGAAGTGTGCTGTACTGTTTATGTATGGATTCTTTGCAACAACACAACAAGCATCTATTCATCGCGATTTGCTATACAATGGAATGTTTTATAGAAATTAGCAAAGACTTATGAATGAACATCTTGATTGCATTTAATTATGTTGCGGTTATTTGACATATCGACTCGTTGCGTTACTAGACCCTAGTGCAACATCGTTAGTTAATTAAAAATTGTAACACGCGGACTCCTAGTGATCTATAATCGCTTTAGTTCTGACATGTCTGAAGTAAAAAAATGTTTTGAAGCCTTAGATGGAATATGGAGAATTCGTCTTGCTGTCTCAGCGTTGATAAATGTCGACTTTTATCAGCTCTGAACAACTTATAAGTTCTATGTGCTTCGTTGAGGGCTAAAACTTGTCGAGGCCCTACGTTGTTGAGCGCCAATTTTGTGGCAGGCCGGGCAAGGGTGAAAATTTCCCTTGTGACAACGGGGTGGCACGCTGGCGATGCTCGGCAGTAGCTCGTCGGATGGGGGGGTCTTGTTGTCACTTGCCTACTATCAAAATAAATATCGTGCCTAAAAAAAAAAAACCAACACACATAAACTAGGTATCTACACTCCTGTCAGATGTAATGACAGATGAAGAAAGAAAAAGTTCTTCGTAACAGGTCTTACCCTCCCTTATATGTACCGGTAAAAGTACACCTTGGTCGCTTTGCCTATACGATTATTAAGTAACCCCCTGAAGTTTACTAACCTCAACCTATTTCACCACATCAGATCACTTCACACCATAAAGGAAATAAACTTAAAAAGCCATTATTTTTGAATACATACAAATTCACAATCCATCAATTTTATTCAACAGTATATATAAAATAGTTACAACCATGTTATAACGTTGAATTCAATATTAATTTAAGTTATTATCAAAAGATGCATGAAATTTATATTTTAGAATAAAATCTGTTCCAAATTTATATGAATAATTATTCGTAAGTAGGTTTTATATATTTCAATTTTCAATTAGGATAATTAGGTAATTTAATTCATTTAATTTAAATGCTCATAGGCGAAAACCCACCCGCGAAATATGCCAAGATTGTTGAGTAAATTACATATGCAATTAATTTTTTAAAGTTTTTATCGCTTACCTTGGTTAACCGCAAATCTGGAGTGCACTCTGGATCGCCGATTTAATGTTCATTTACAATGAATCCTTTATTTTTTTGTCGATTTTAATTGTTATTTGATTCTTGGCAATTTTCATTAGGTGAGGAAGTAAACAAATTAATAAAGAAAATTGAAAATTTAGCTACAATTAATCCTACGTAGTTTAGAAATTATATTATTATTAGGTATTATTATTATTGTATTTTTTTTTTGTTTTTTTTTTTTTTTTTTTTTTTAGAACTGAAGTTGAATTAGGCTTGTAGGTTATTATTATACTCTTTTTTTTTTTATGGTTATATTTTGCTCGAACTAAGAATCGACTTGATGCGAGAGATGAGGGAGGTGATAGAGAGCAGCAATTAGATGCGCGACCTGGTTTGCCTGTATAGCTGAACTAGTGAGATGTTCGCGTGGATTTTACAGGTTATATGTCGGTGCGTATGCGTCGCTCTACGACCAAAAGTTGCGCCTCGTTGCCGCTCGTGACTTCGTTGCTAGACAAGCCGTGCAAGACCCTTTTCACAATTTTCCACAAAAAAAACAGACGTGGAATTGTTTATTGTGTCTCCGTTAGATATTTCCAGGCTCCACTAAATATGACTTCGGCCTATTTTAGTGGATGTCTGTGGATCGAAGCCTTGCACGTGCCTAAAAAAAATCTATATAGTCACTATTGAATCAATTTATTTGAATGCAATCGATGCTTACCTTAATTTGTTTCTATTTTAAATTTCAATAAAATGAAAGCCAATGTTTCAAGTTAAACTTTTTTTTAACAGCGTTTGCTCGTCTGACACTCTCTGCAGTTCTTGGCCAAATGAGAGAGTGTGTTAGATGCCGGAAAACAAATTAAGCAATTGCCAACAGAAAAATAATAATCATGTCTACCAACATCACTTTAAAGTTGAGAGTTTCGAAGTTTCGAAGTTTCGAAACGGAACTGATGCGCTTACAAGAAGTGACGTATGATTGTTATAGCTGTCGTTATTTTTAAAAAAAAAATTATTTTATAAAAACAAATGTTTGTTTTCTCAAGTGATTGCTACACGCTCCAGACTTCTTTTTTTGGGGCTTTTTGAAGTCGCGGGTTTATGTCACAAGCCTCAGACTCTTGCAGCTCTTAAAGACAATATCCGTCAAGAATGTGAGGACCTATCGCCGGAAGTTTTGGCCAAAGTGATTGAAAATGCCATAAAAAGGGCTCAGATGACAATCAACTGTGGCGGCAGCCACTTACATGACATCATATTCTCGACTTGATGTAAAAATTAAAAGACCAAATAAAAAAAATCCACAAGAAGAATCAAAGTTTTTCATTTTTTTCTTAAATTACAGCCAAAAAACACCGGAAGGTTATTTTTGCGCCACCTGTATATCCGGGCTTCTAGATTCGAAATCAACAATTTCAAATTAGTAAGGAACAATTGAAACCCCGCATTTACCGAAAAAAAGGTGTGACCAGTGTTATAGATTTTTTTTTTAATATTTAAACCTGTAATTTATAGTTTTTTATTAAAATGCACGACAAGATACCTACAATTTCACCAATCAAGAAAGGCCAAAGAAATATTAATATCACAAGCTTACCATTTACAAAAAAATTCTAGAATCCCATGGAACTCAACTGCAAAAAAGAACAACGCCATCCCTTGTAACATCAGTTTAAATAAAAAAAAAACGTAATTTTGGTTTAAAATTAAATAATAATTTAATTCAGTATCATTGTTTTTATTCCTTACAGCTTTAATTATTTATATAATAATATTTATTTGTGTTTGCATGTATTCAGCATAATTTATTTATACCTACCATTTCACCACTCAAGAAAGGCCAAAGAAATATTAATATCACAAGCTTACCATTTAAAAAAAATTCTAGAATCCCATGGAACTCAACTGCAAAAAAGAACAACGCCATCCCTTGTAACATCAGTTTAAAATAAAAAAAAAACGTAATTTTGTTTTAAAATTAAATAATAATTTAATTCAGTATCATTGTTTTTATTCCTTACAGCTTTATTTATTTATATAATAATTTTTATTTGTGTTTGCATGTATTCAGCATAATTTATTTATACCTACCATTTCACCAATCAAGAAAGGCCAAAGAAATATTAATATCACAAGCTTACCATTTACAAAAAATTCTAGAATCCCATGGAACTCAACTGCAAAAAAGAACAACGCCATCCCTTGTAACATCAGTTTAAAATAAAAAAAAACCATAATTTTGTTTTAAAATTAAATAATAATTTAATTCAGTATCATTGTTATTATTCCTTACAGCTTTAATTATTTATATAATAATTTTTATTTGTGTTTGCATGTATTCAGCATAATTTATTTATACCTACCATTTCACCAATCAAGAAAGGCCAAAGAAATATTAATATCACAAGCTTACCATTTACAAAAAATTCTAGAATCCCATGGAACTCGACTGCAAAAAAGAACAACGCCATCCCTTGTAAAATAATAAAAACATAATTTTGTTTTAAAATTAAATAATAATTTAATTCAGTATCATTGTTATTATTCCTTACAGCTTTAATTATTTATATAATAATTTTTATTTGTGTTTGCATGTATTCAGCATAATTTATTTATACCTACCATTTCACCAATCAAGAAAGGCCAAAGAAATATTAATATCACAAGCTTACCATTTACAAAAAATTCTAGAATCCCATGGAACTCAACTGCAAAAAAGAACAACGCCATCCCTTGTAACATCAGTTTAAAATAAAAAAAAACGTAATTTTGTTTTAAAATGAAATAATAATTTAATTCAGTATCATTGTTATTATTCCTTACAGCTTTAATTATTTATATAATAATTTTTATTTGTGTTTGCATGTATTCAGCATAATTTATTTATACCTACCATTTCACCACTCAAGAAAGGCCAAAGAAATATTAATATCACAAGCTTACCATTTACAAAAAATTCTAGAATCCCATGGAACTCAACTGCAAAAAAGAACAACGCCATCCCTTGTAACATCAGTTTAAAATAAAAAAAAACGTAATTTTGTTTTAAAATTAAATAATAATTTAATTCAGTATCAGTGTTATTATTCCTTACAGCTTTAATTATTTATATAATAATTTTTATTTGTGTTTGCATGTATTCAGCATAATTTATTTCATTATAGTTTTGTTGTTGTTTATTGTTACATATAATTTTTGTTGCTCATAAAATACTTATTGTTGTTTTTTTTTTAAGTAATAATTTGATTATTAAGTTTGTTTTTTGTTTTTAAATTTATTGATAACTTAAATTACTACGTACGTTAGCCAATATGCTTACAATATTATCAATTAATTATTTAAAATTTAAATGAATTTACCTTAATATAAATATGCGATTAATGCATGATAAAATTAAATTTATTTATATAATTATTATTTTTTTGTATAGCTTACTACGTTATTAGTAATTATTTTCTGTTTTGTTTTCAGAGATTATAGAGATTTTTGTTTTTTGAAAAGTATCTCACTAGGGTTGTAATTTTTTGTTTTTTTTTTTGTGTGTAGAGGGAATCTATTGATGAAAGGGGGTTTTCTAAAACTAATTAAGCGATACAATTTTTTTTTGTATATTTATTTTGTTGTATGTATTTTTTTGTTTTTAATTATTTACAGATATTAAATAATGACCTTATGAATAAATAAAGAATTAAGTTTAATTTAAGTAAAATTTACACCTAACAACATTTTAACAAAACAGAAAAAATAAAGAAGAAATTATAGTATTTATAGAACACTACACGCTATACAAAAACTCAAGGCTACACTGGGAAAAATGATTTATCTAATTAATTTTGTGTTTATTTATATAAGTCTTAAAATTGAAATAAATAAATTTTTTATGACCTTAAGCATGTGACTATTTACACGAAAGTTGTTTCATTTTGTGTTATTTATGTTTTGGAACGAGATATTGTTTTTTTTTTTTTGTGAATATTTTGTTTGCGTTTTACTCGACGTATCTATTTAGGGAGTTTTTTTTTTTCTTGTATGCCTGTCTGTTTAACTAGAGTTTGATATTTTTTTTTACCTACAATTCGTATACTACAAAATACTGGAGAAAGATGATGCGCTATGTGTACCTTAAATACTTAGATTAGATACAGCTTATGTATGGTTTAGCTGTGCTGCAAGCGTGAGAACGGATGACAAGAAGATATCCAGCTGAATTGGGCACCGGGCCGAAAGACCTTAATCGGGGATTGCACTTGAGATCAGTGGTAGTTACGGTGTAATGGTTGTAATTTTGAAATTCAATCGAAGGTGATTCACTTCAAATTGGATTAGGTAGCACTGCCGAATAGAACGGAGTTTTTGTAATAGGATTGTTGACGTTCCTGCAGGGGGCTCTTGACATCACGATCAGCGTTAGCGGCACGTGATTTTCGCTCCATTTCGATCTCTTGAGCGAGGGTTTCTATACAGAAAATGGGAGATGAATAAAATTAAGTTTTTCATTAAACACTAACAAATAATTGCAAGCAGATTAAATGGGGCGACATTGAATTAAGGAGTGATAAAGATCTTCTAACTTACCGGAATAATTTTGCCAAAAGGCTCCAGTTGCCATTAGGTCAATGCCTGGATAATTCCATGGCGCCTTGCCACTTCCCGGTGCAATAAGTCCGCTTTCAGCCTGTGATGATGGCGGCAATAGGGGTGACACTTGGTTTACTGAAACTTCACGTTCACTACTCCGATCATGGTCACGATCACGTTCACGCTCTCGTTCACGTTCTCGCTCTCGTTCACGTTCCATGCGATCAGCACTGCTACGGGTATCACGATCGATGAGCTCCCTCTTGAATGTGGGACTTTCTGAGCGTCGATGACGATCGTTAGTGGAGGATTTATCAGACTTTTCACTGGCCTTACAGTCGATATCTAACATGAAAAAACAAGGGGAAATAATTTGTTACTCAATTTTTGCAAAATATTGCGGTGTGTCGTATTTTTTGTTTCGCTAAAACTATAAAAATCAAAATGAGTTTGTGTTGTAGATATTTCTTGATTTTTTCAAAAAAAATTGGCTCACTTCTTTGATATTTGCGTCAATTTATTCAAAATAGCGTAAGAGTTGTAAAATAATAAACTGATCAGAAAATCACAGAATGTTTGCAAATGGCGTCCTATATAGATGCGATTTTTCATAGGTCTGACAAAAAAATGAAAATAGATTCCACATACCTATGAAACTCAACTTTTAATAAAATTTGATTTCGAAAAAGCCTACGTCGGTATCGGAAAATATTTTATTCGCCTCTTGATGCAAGTGGTCTCAGAGGAATGATTATATTAAGCTCATCGTTAAAAAAAAATTATGACATCTATTACTTATTATTTAAAAACACAAATTTAGTACATTGGACTACACCTACAGTTTGTTCATTGCCTCACCTCTTGCGAAAGTCTGACAAACATCCAAAAGTATAAAACTGTCATGAGAAGTTTCTCAAGTATCATGAGAAGGTTCGCATTTGGCGTGAGGCAGGAGGGCCTATTCTTTATGGCAAAAATAATAATTTTGCACACACAAATCGATGTTTACATCTTTTAGGGCGTGGTTGGACCGATACTTCATAATATGACGATGCCAGAGATTTCTTATATTTTTTTTCCATCGTCCAAATGCAAACCATCTCTCTCGAGACACTTATTTAGTCGAAAAATAGAATTACTGCCATGGCTACCATTTTTGTGGTGGATATTATACTTAAACTGCATCAGGGAAGTCGGTTTCTTTTTTGGCGTTAACCTTAGATGTGAGATTGGCCCTGAGAAAAAATGTGATAGGGGTTATATAAGGACTACATGGAGGACGAATTATTTCACCACTCCTGAAGACCAATTTGGCATTGAAAATTTCAGGAACTCATGGCAGGGGGGATTGGACGTGAGTGGCATTGCTCCATTCAGCTGGAACTATGTTCTTTGCTTAGAGATAAGAACGTTTTTTTTTTTCAGGCACCCAAGAAGTCGTCTAACATCCCCACAAAACCGTCGGAGCTTACTGTAGCTGCAAGTCTCTTTTCTTCATGAAAAATTAGGTTCGATTATTCCTGATCACGCGACGGTCACTTGAGGCGATGAAGAGGTTTCTGTTGCATTTGATTCAGATTCCAGGTACTCGGATAAACAGTTCTGTTTATTTACGTGTCTTTTAAGATGAAGATAGGCTTCATCTGAAAATATGATTTGTAAATTTTGAAAACACTTAATTCCCTTGTTTACAAAGTCAAGAATCTGACTGGCTTCCTTTGTCTTTTATTCTTGGACTAATTGTATTTTTGACAGGTGTAGCTTTAGGTCTTTGTGAAAAATACGGCGTAATGATGATCTATGCATATTTAACTGAAAGTCACGAACCGACTGATTAACACTCTCCAGGATTTCGACAGTTCTTGATCACCCGGATCTAAGTTTCTCAAGTCTTATACCAGTCTCCCCAAAGTTTTTGACCAGTTTTCGAAAAAGAGGTTTGAAAACCGAATGGGAGTTATGAATGTTGCTGAATCTTATAATTACATCTACCTGATTAAAACCTTCGATCGCTATCGAGAGACGTTCCATAATGACTGAATTTTTTAGAGCAAGGCCACAGATTGACATATACCCCGTGCACGCCAAAGATATCATTCAAATCATTGCGTTAACGCAGTAAGCTAAACAAATGAAATATTTTTTTTGGGACCTTTAGTATGATGGTAATTGCACGAGAACTTGTCCGCCATTTTTTATGTGGATAAAGGAGATTTTAGAGAGATTTCGCCCGATTTTCACTGAAGTCTTAATTTTTTTTCATTTTTCCGTCGGCTTTATTTTTTTTATAATTTATACGCACTTAAGGGGTTATGAATACCCTTTTTATGTTTTAACCACAGTACGAGCGTTAGAGACGAGAATGAAAGTGATGGGATAAGATTTTGGATAGATAAGATCATGGTTGGTGTCCGAACTAACTTCGAGAAGTCACTTGTTCTTGCGTTCGTTAAATAAATTCAAGCTGGTGTATACCTTTAGATATAAAAACCGCCATTTTTTATATTTTTTGAATAAAATTTTAATGGATTTTAACTAATAGAGGAAAATTTTGTTTTAAAAACCTTCACAAAATTGGCTGAGTTGTAAGGTTTTATAAAACATTTAAATGAGAAAATTTTCTATATGGAATATCGAGGAACGAGTACGATAAGTTTGGCGCCAAAAATTGATAACTGTTTTTAGTAGGTAAAAAAAACAAGCATGCGAATTTAAAAAAAAACGGTTGACATAAATATTTAAATTTAAATTGAGGATTTAAGAACTGGTTTCTGGCTTTCAAAATCGGGATAAGACTTCATTGTAAGTGTTGCCGTTATATTTTAAAAATATTTTTTTTCAATTGCACCTACCTCCTAAACGGGGCGAGGTAGACCTTCGCACCTTCCATAGTAAAAACCGTTTTTTATACAAATTTTGCTAAGTTTCGCGGAGTCTATTTAATTCCCAAAACTCAATCATTTGCCATCACTTTCCTTTTTGGATAGTAATAACTCATTCAAATGTCAATCTAAAAGTGTTATTCTCGGACAGTGTTAGACTTTCACCAAAGGTGGGGTAGTTAAAAAGCGTTGGTGGTCTAACTTTCAGGATTTTAACCAGGGATCTCGAGCTACAAAATCCAACGCACTTAAAACTACACAACTGCACTCACTACTGAAGTTTTCGTCAGGATGTGTTTTTTTTAAAACATCAACTCATTCAATACCTGACGATTTTCCAATTGCATCACAACGACTTTTGCCCGAAACACACGTGCAGTGGCTCTGCATGCAGTCCGCACGCAGTGCAGTAAGCAAGACACATTTGCAGAATTTTTATTTTGACATACAAGCAGTGCAGTGGCTTCTGTCATAATATTGCCACTGCCATTGGGGGATATGTGATGCCCGACATTTGGCACTAATGAAAGAGCGGTAATTGGCTATCAAAAGTTGCTTTTAAAATTATTGAACCTATGTTGTGTTGGAGGAGCAAAATCTTTTTGGATCACAAAAGGGCATCGCCAAACGGTTGCAAATAATTCCCGATGATAAAGCTCTGAAAAAAGTGGATATTCATTTTTAAAAAGCATGAAGGTGGCACTTACAAGACGATATGGACGGCATTAACACGTTTCGCAAGTTCAGCAAATACTTGGGCTAAAAAAATTAAAAATTTTGTAGAAGAGAATCAAATGGCCGTTATATATCCGCGGTTGGGTATAAATGTCACCGAGGGATTCAAACAAAGAAAGCCGCCGGCAAATTGAATAGCGAAATGGAAGAAACTGCACCACTAACGTGTGTTCTTCTCCTGACTGACTGTTCCAACGATGACCATCGCATTGGAAAGGTAATGTGAAACAGTTTTGCAAGGGCTAACACATAAAAATTCAGATTTAAGTGGTAGATGTACAATGAAAATTTCTGTTTGTTTTGACTGAACCCATCCGATCAACGAAGGGGACACAATTAGGTCACATATATCATTTTGCGATATCTCAATACCTCAAGACACAAGTTGCGAAAATATTGCAATTGATTACTTAATTGTATGTACGAATGTATCCTGTGTAGTTAAATTAATTCGCACAGTTTCGACACTCATCAAACAAATTATAAAATTTAACTCACATTACCGATAAAGTATTTCCAAAAACTGCTGAATTTTCTTGAGTTTCTGTAAATATTTGGACATGTGAAACATATTCACGTTGTTTAAAATTATCGAAAGAATTACAAAATTTAATTTACATTGACCGTACAGTTCTTCTAAATTTTTTTTTAGTAATGTTTCCAATTTTAAAAATTTAAACAGTTTATCCAAATTGACCACTAACCATTAAAAAAGAAACTGCTGAATTCATTTGTCTAATGTTTTCGTAAACTGTGCAAGATTTGAAGTCGATTCGTGCAGTTTGAAATCTTCAGAAAAAACTATAAAATTTATCTTACATTGATCGTAACATATTTCCAAAAACGTCTTAATTTATTTTTGTAATGCTACCATAAAATTTCAGAGATGTAAAATATATTCGCGCAGTTTTAAATCATCAAAAAAATAAAAAAAAACATTTTATCCACCATGACCGTTAAGCATATTTAAAAACTGATGAAATTATTTGTCTAATGCTTCCGTAAAATTTGCGGGATGTAAAGTCGATTCGCGAAATTTCAAATCATCATCAAAAAAATTGTAAAATTTTGTTCACATTGGCCATAAATTATTTAAAAAAAAAAACTGCTGAATTTATCTGTCTAATGTTTCTATAAAATGTGACAGATATCGATTCGCGCAGTTTAAAGTCATCAAAAGAACTGGACAATTTTATCAAAATTGACCATAAAGTTTTTTTTTTAAATGCTGAGTTAATTGTTTTAAAATTTCTGCAAAATTTCTAGGTGTTAAGTCAAGCCGTGAAATTTTATATCAACACGAAAAATTATAAAATTGAACTCAAATTGCCCATGAAGTATTTTCAAAAATAGCTGAATTTATTCATCTAATGTTTTCGTAAAATTTCCGAAATGTGAAGTAAATTCGCATTTATTTTAGTAAATGTAAATCAACAAAAAAATGTAAAATTTTGATCACATTGACCATAAATTAGTTAAAAAAAACTGAAAATCGACTGAGTTTCCGAAGTAAATTCGCGCAATTTTTAAATTAAAAAAAAAATATAAACTCACTTGAGGCATATAAACTTGAACAGCTTTTTTGCGCATAAGCAAGATACATAATTTTTGCAATGTTTTCACCGAAGTCCCAAATTTGAAGTGAATTCGGGCGAATATAAATCATGTAGAAACTTATAAAAAATTAACTTATATTATGCATAAGGTATTTTCATAACATGTTCAGTGGTATATAAATATATCTCACGAATTCCCCCCCTGACATGTATTTAAAATATATTCGCGCAGTTTTAAGTTTTGAAATATAATGTCCATAACAAAATCTCATTGAGCATACAGTATTCTCAAAAATTTATCATTTTCCTTAAAACCAGTTAAATAATTTTTCACAAACTTTTCACCAAGTAATAATCTGTCATTGTAATATTTACAGCAAGTCACATTCCACTTTTAAAGTATTTTTCTTCATTCGTAATTTATTATGAGGACTTTCAATCTACTTCGCTGAGTTTTCGGCGAGTTTTTTAAAGATACGATTTGCCACAAAATATCCAAATTTACATAAATTAAAAAAAATCACATTTCCTGCCTAATTTTTGATGTACAAAGCTTAAAAAAATTTCGCCAAGTTTTCGCGCAGTCTAATTTTTTTCAACAAACCTTAAAAATAAACTCACCTTGACCATTTTTACCGCAATCCGACAGTCCCTTTAAACTTTCACGATCATCTGCATGTACCGATTGTCCTTTTCGCTTGCCATCTAACTGCTGCTGGTAGCGAATGCGGATTTTCCTTTCGCGTCGGTAGCGTTTTTGATATAAAACTGAAATGAAACGACAAGGAGAGGGTTCTCATTAGTTACGATTTGATATTAACCCGAAGAGAAAAAGTCGATTATTTATAAAAAAATTTTTTTTTATATATTTTGAGTGAGCCTCTGTGAAATTCGATATCAACAAGTCAAATCGATTGCCCGATACGATGACAACGTATATACACACATTATGCCAACGGATACTCCGATAGAGCGAGAGAGAGAGAGCACAGTCTTGCGACTCATTCAACTGCGAATCCGTTTTGCGGGTGGGCTCACTAATTCAATTATTAATCCTGACTTAAGACCCAATAAAGAATATTTAGTTCGCCTCCCTCCGTTTGCTTTCGTTTTGCTCTTTTGATTTCTTTCACTGTATCTCACAACTCGACACACACAACAATCGCTCGACTTTTCGGTTCGAATTGAGTTCAGTCAAGTGAATTAGATGCATTGCGAGTTGGGTAGGGTATTGTAGCCTTCGGCTTGCTGCGACTTGTTTGTCATTGACGTTGCCATATATAGCCGGAGGCCGGAGCACAACTCATGTATCTGTGCGAATGCAAATCGTTTTCGAGATACTCTTCGGATTTATTTAATCATTTTTGCTTCTGACTCTGCGTATGTGACACCTGATATCAGTGCGCACACAGTTTGTCTTTTTGAAATTCTTCTGAAGTTACAGTTAAATTCGATATCTGGGATTTTGAATGCAGGTATACACTGTGGGCATCTTTTGCCATGTCCTGAGCTGGTGGTAGACCGAGACTTCAAAAGAAGAAGAAAATTTTTGTATGTCTAATACGATTATGGGGTGCAAAATCTCAGGGATTCTGTTTTTTTTTAACAGAGGGGAGAGCAACAGGCATTGAGCAATTGGAAACTCGGCAGGAGGAAAGGATTTTAATTCTGGATGAATTACTTTGCGAGTTGGTGCTTCTTATTTGGGTTGCGCGTTTTTGGTTTCTTCTTCTTTTTGTTTACTTTTGGGATTCGTTTTTTTGTTGCTTTTGTTTTTCGTTTATTTTATTTCGAATGATTTATCCAATTCGTTGATTCAATTATTCAACGAATCGTAAATTTTTTAATTCGAAGTTAATTTTTTTTTGGTTTTGTTGTGTTTGTTGATGGGATGGTTATCTTTTGTGTTTGTGTTTTGCTTAAGGGATTTGTTAAAATTTGATTTAGAAGATGTGTTGTGGTATAAGGCGTATGGATAGGGAAATCCCATTAAGGGATGAGACGGGGATTGACTGAGTTCAATGGATTTAGTAGAGTGATACAATTTCAATTCCAGGAATCACAGAAATGTTCATTCAAATGTAATTTGATCTGGAGGGCTATGAAGTGACGTGAAATGGGTATTACGTTGTTTTTAATTTAAGGAAGTTGAGGTTTAAGTGAGTGTGTATGTTAAATTGGTAGCTTTTCGTACAATAACTAACCAGTTTTTGGTCGTTGATGTCAGTTGCCTGCATAATACGATCCCAATATTGATCACCAACTAACTATTTTTCTTCTAAAAAGCTGAAATCTCATATTTCAAGAAGGAATTACTTGTATTGAGCCTTTTTTGTACTTGCTTGGAGAAGCTTAGCCTGTTTAATTGCTCTTGGAGGTAAATCCACATGCATAATAGAAAATGAAATCGTACATCAATTTAAGGCTTCTATAGAGTTTCCGGGAGTTTGTGTACATGTGACAGTTGTATAGATGTTTTGGCAGGGCTTCCGGTCACTGAAGTAAAATCGAAATATAATATTTTTAGAGCTTTAAGGCTTATAGCAGTTGCAACTATTTATATTTTTGCGATGAACTGCCAGGTAGAAGGTCTGAAATAACTCGCTTAGTTGGAAGAATATATTTAAGGCTTCTATAGAGTTTCCGGGGATGTGTGTACATGTGACAGTTTTAAATATGGTATGGTAGAACTTCCAAAGAAGTAATATAGAAGCATAATATGTTCAGAGCTCCTGACTTAAGGCTTACAGCAGCTGTGGCTACTTTTTTGCGATGAACTGAAACGTAAAAGGTCTGAAACAACTCTCTTAGTTGGAAGAATATATCAATTAAGGGCTTCTATAAAGTTTCCGGGGATGTGTCTACATGCCACAGTTGTAAATATGTTTTGGGACAGCTTCCGATCGCCGAAGTAATATAGAAGCATAATATGCTTAGAGGTCTTGATTTAAGGTTTATATCAGCCGTGACAATACTCCTGAGATTTTTTCTGCACATCTATATAGTTTGAAGACTCTTTTTCGGCGCATTGTAATATTTAGATGATCTTGAAAACATGCAAAACGAATATGGAATAACCTCCCATCTCCAATATTTCGGATGATTACATCCTAAAAAATTCAAATTGAATGCTATCGGACACCTCATAAATTGTCCGCCCAATCTGTAAATATCTCGGAAATTCCCAACTTTTCTTGCATCACTGTTGGCGTCACAAGTTGTAGTTCTTATGTAACTGGTAGATTTGGTAACAGTCTTCTGGACTCTTCAAGTCTAAACAAAAATACAAACGTTGCCAAAACATCAAAAATGGGTTGACTGGAGTCCTTTTATTGTGAACTCATATCCGTCACTTTTAGGGCACATTTCGAAAAGCCAAAATTCATCGGTTTCAGTCTAACCATTACCAAGTTCAGCTTCAAGCCCGTAGATGCAATACTTTCTGTGCAAACATTTCATGTCGGTAGATTCTCTACTGCTCAGTTTGTACATCAACTCTTTTGTTTAAATAAAATGACATCGTATATGGAGACTGGAAGTAGTTTGTATAGGAAAATCACAATGTTTAGGAATATATATTACATTAAGCGATATCAATGGATTAAGTGATGATATTTATGTGATCTTCCATTATTTCGATTCGTATAATAAAATCACATCGGTTGCTATGTATCATGTTTCCATGCATCCATGGTATCCAATTTTCATGGATTTTGACGTGACATGAAGATATCACAGCTAGACATTTTTTTACAATCCAAATGATACGTGGGACACATTGAAGGCGATCTCCCAAGTTTGCATGCAAATGTATGGGTTGACACGATTGCAGATCACCCGTATAAGGAAGATCACAAAAAAAATTCAGATCACAATTCTCTCCATATGGAGAAATGAAAACCACTTTATTTTGTAGAGGAGATTTTGTATATCCGAGTTCATATTAAGAGGATGTCAAAAGAGCTCCCTGCTACATAAAAGCAATCTATCCATGACGCATGACCCAAATCAAAAGCATTTTACCCCACATGCATCTGAATTTATCTAAAAAGAAACGTATCTTCCTGCGAATTAATGACTTTAAAATCCATATTCACCTGCCTCTAATTATTACACACAGTGCACCTGTCGTTCCACTACAAACCGACGGCAATAGCCAAATAACAAAATATCGCAAATCGAAATCAATTTGTCATTGCAACGATAAAACGTACAACTCGAGTGGACATACACAGAGCACATAAAACAAAACAAACGACAACCGCATCCCAGTGAAAAGCACGATCTGAAAACCTAGCGAATATTTCGCATTTCGCTAATTCCACGCTAAAGTATAGATACCGTCTTACCATCGTACAAAAACCACACATTCATACGAAGAGATGGACAAATGGATTCCTCCTTCTCGATCGACTGGAGCGCCGACAATCGGTTGACTGAGCCGACAACAGAGTCGCGTTGGCGCAATACTCTTCATTATACACGACGCCAGCATTCTATACGGAACCAAAAAGGCGAACAAAAACAAAAACACATTCAATTCGAACAAATCCGCACGGGTGGGTGGACAAAGGCGGCGGGGAAAAGATACTTTTTTTTGCTGTTTTTGTTGTCTCCATTATCATCGTGTGTATTGTTGTTTGGATGATTTACCAAAGGTGTGTCAAAATGAATTAGACAGAGTTGCAAGAAAACAAACCAAGGAAACCATCGCAACAGCAGAAGCAACGCAAAAGTACTTATAAGAAGATCCAAGAATCCAGACCGATGTGATGTCGGCTCGACCGACGGTAGTCATGAAAGTTGACTGCCCCCGGGGAGTTGTGGTGAGTGTGTCTGTGTCGATTTGGAGCGCACTCTTTCCTACTGTAATTTGCATAACGAATCGCGAACAGGGGGGGGCTACATCTAGCTACTACAGATATTGGCATTCGAAAAGCAGATGCAACCGAGAATGCATAGAGATACATGGTGCACGATTTCTATCGGTATAGAGGGGAAAAAAAATGTCAGAAATGGAACTCGTTACTTACCTCTCAATTTCCGTTCATCGACTAATTGCCTTTCTAATGAGTCTTTGACTTCTCGTTCGCGCATCACATCCATTTTAAGTTCGGCTGTAAAAAATGACACAAAAAAACAGAAGATGAGGTTAGGTATATAGTTTTATTTAGATAAGCAGGATTGGAGTAGGTTGGTAGGGTATTTGAATTGACTTGAAAGTACCGACGGCATTTAACAGATTCAATCATTTGTAGGTGACATTTTGTCAAATCGATGTATCTGTCAGTCGTGGATTCTTAAATGTCACTAGAAATGGTGGAACTTTAATTAAAAAAAGGTCCATATACAAATTTTCGACTTTTTTTTTTAAGTAGTGCACACTTACTAAAGGGTGACTTAGTAAAGGGTGATCCATTTCGAGGTTCCCTACTTTTTAAAAAAAAAAAAACACAGAAAATTAAAATTTAATGGAGAACGTTTATTATCATTTGAATGAACATTCTTTGGCATTTATTTTTTGAAGATTATGTCTATCAAATGTTGGCCGTTGCTACGTCGCAGATGGTCCATCCGTTGAGTCCAATTTTCGATTACTCGTTCGAGCATTTCGACTGGTAACTGGCGAATGACACGCGTGATGTTTTCCTCCAAGGCCTGAATCGAAGCGGGTTTGTCGGCATAAGCTTTTGACTTTACATATTCCCACAGGAAAAAGTCTAAAGGTGTGATATCACACGATCTTGGTGGCCAATCTCAAAATGGGTTATGGTGTTGCGAATAGTACGCTCAGTAGGCCGATTATGTTGACCATAAGTTGAGCGAAGTGCACGAAACACATTCCTCACAGAACGTGAATTTTCATAATAAAGTTGAACAATTTGTAAACGTTGTTCACGCGTAAGTCTTTCCATTATGAAATGCCAATAAATACTAAACAAAAATAACATGACAGCATGACACGACTCACACGTGATCTGTCAAAAAAGGCTATTGAAAAAAGTATCTCTGCTTGGGTCACCCTTTAGATGGCTCTGTTTTGTTGACATTTACATAAAATCATTAGGGTTAATAATAACTGAAAGACTAGTCATCATGACCTATTTTAATCACCATGGAAATCAACAAGTGAGTCAATTTTCACAAATTGAAAACTTTTTCTTTTTTTTTCAAGTTTCTGTATATCTGGAATTATTGTCGATCAACTAAATCACCCTTTTACATCCGGACTACACATGGAGTCTATGGCCATGTCGCCTTAATCTGTGCACCCATTATTTTTGAGATAAAACTCATTAAAGTTTATTATGCGGAAAGAAAATATGTTAAGATCGCTTATTACTTTAATCCAAGGAGTTCCAATATTCGAAAAAGTTTCTGTGAATTATAAGGAACACAAAATACACCAAATTCCTTCGCCACGATCATTCGGTTCACACCCTTTAACCATGTCATCACTACACTCAAGATATTTCTTCTCCATCTTTTTATTTCTGGCCCTATACGCCGTGGCTTGTAAAACGCTACTAGGGTAATCATATAGCTCGAACCAAAATACATTGAGAAACTACTGCGCAGGTCTTAAGTAAAGTGCATAATTTGCACGAAAAACTAGTGGAAACATTTTAGGGATGGTTACTTTGTACATGAGACTTCTAAATACATCTCGTATATTCCCTTTCTCTCTGCGTAACCTTCCATTTCGCAAATATCATGATTCTAGCTACAACTCTTTCAACATCCGCAAATTGTATAAATCAAGGGAAAGACAAAGTGTTTGAAATAAGTCACGCACCACGATTTGTCGAAACTTTAGTCAGAACAGATCATTGACCAATTGTATTCCTCGGAACTTATGGTCAGGAAAAGTGTTCGAAACGAGCTACGCACCTCTATTTGCTGGCTCCTTTACACAGGATTCGCCCAAGTGTTTTTGTTTCAGCTAAAAATTCTTTGAGCGCTCACAAGTTATAACAACAAGTCACGTACACCTCAAAGTATCAAGTGGTTGAAATGATCTACGAACCTCTAGTTATATGTGTCAATATTTAACACAGAATCGACCTTTGACTAAGTGTTATGGTGGAGTGTTTCTAGTTCACAAATTTTAAGAAATTATCACCTACACCTCAAAATATGACTTTACAAGCAAATTGTTCGAAATGAGCTACGAATCTCAATTTTTGGCAGCATTAACAGGGATCGGTGTAAAAATTATTAAATTCAATGACTAACCAATGACACTATTAGACACTGTTAGACAAAGATGTAAAAAAAAATGAGCCACGCACCTCAGGTCAGAGCCACTTTACGCAGGAATTTGAAGTCTGTCTTCGGATCTCTATACCGTTCAGGCATTTGTAGCAGAAGGTCGTCCAAATTTTTCTCAAGGAATGGATAATTTTGCACCACCAAACCAAATTGCGAACTATGGGTTCTCATTCGTTTCTGTGGATGCTTTGTGTGATCTGACAGCATCATTTCGCCATTTTCTTTATTTTCAAGAAGACGACGAAGCGACTGTTATAGTGCATGCTTGACGTCATAGACTTTTGCTGACCAACTTTTAATTTCATAATTGTATGAGCAAGATTGATTTAGTATCAATGAATTCTAGTTTTAAGAAACTCGTTGCAACTGATCCTATCCACTTGATGTAACACAAATTCAAAAATCGGAATAATTTTCGAAGGATTGATTGGTTAGCAAGATCGTGCGATGAAACTCCGGTAGACTTATTTTATTAATAAACGAGTGACTTAAAATAATGTCCCTGTTAGGTCAAAGCACTCGAACAATTATCCTTGCATTACCTCTATCACTTGTTGCAAATCTCGATTAAGACGTCTTGAAAGTGCTAATGGTCGATCAAAACCCATACCACTCCTGACCTGCAATGGATTCAGACTACAGACAGCCCCCATTATCTAATCGATTACCACTTCTCATATAAAATTTGATTTATCGCGGTACCGCCCCCATGATGTAACCCATATACTCCACATAACCAAACCAAGCTTTAACCAAAATGTCAAACAGTTAATTAACGGACAAGAAAAAAACTGTAAAACCAGCAGAAAATAAAACCCTCAATTGAAAGTGAAACTCTGTTTACCCACATCTCATGCACGATCCCAAACGTACCCCGCGGTGAATTTTTGACCAAAAACCACAAACCCGACATGAACAGGTTTTCACCTGGAGTTCCGCACTGTTATGGTGTATGCTTGCATTCTGATGTTTGTGTTAAATGTCGCCTGTACATGACTAATATGGGCCAGATCTTCCCCACCCCTGAACGATCACTCACCTTTTTCATAGCCAATCTGTCGCTCTTGCTGGCGGGCATTATCGGCGGCCACCTTCAGCAGACTTTGAATATTTCGCAACAGAGTCTCCGTCGAAGATGTTGACTGTTGCTCGAGTCCGGCAATGGCATCGTTTGGCGGTAGTCCATCATTTAGTGTGACGCCACCACCTCCTCCACCGTTGCCCATGCTATTTGTACTGCCAGTCGCACTGCCAGCACCACTGCTAACACCGCCACTGACAACGACACCACCACTGCCGACGACGACACCAGCGCCGCTTGCAGCAACTGCGGCTGCGGCAGCTGTTGCAGCCAGTGTCGAGTAATTCAACGCCCGCTGGTGATGATGGTGATGATGCGGTGTTGACGACTGTTGGTGCGGCTGGTGGTGCGAATGCGCCGAATGATGGGAGTGATGAAGATCACGATCGCCGGAATTCGAAGTTACGGAAATCGCTTGATGTTGCGCCGATGAGATATCACGTTCGCTATCGCTGAGATCTGAAAGTAAAACAAGATAGTTGGTCAGCTAGAAAGTCCGCAATAGATCTCAATAAAAAAATATCGTTTCTGCATTTGATCATGTCAATCTACCTTCGTCCTTAGCTATATGGTCATCGACATCCGAGCCGTTATCATCATCACTAAGGTTCTCGTCATCGCCCCGTACCGATGGTGGCGGTGAGTGCACTTCATCACTGCGATCGCTGCGATCATCACAATTGCTACCATGATCAGTGGCGCCGCCAGACTTTGACAAATTCAACACAGGACTCTGTCGACTGGGTGAACCTACAGATAGATAAAAATGGAGGGGGGTTACCTAAGACACAATGCATACGCTTGCTTTATGACTTACAATTTCTGGAACTCAAGTCTCGTGGCTTCTGATCATTCATTTGCTGGCGATCGTCGGTGCGCTCCTCGCGAAGTCTGAAATTTATTTTGCTTCTTTTAGATTTCAAATGCCTTTCTCATCACACCCCCTGCCATATAGTGTTAGTCCCCCTACCAGCAGTTACAATGCTTACCTCTCCAAATGCTTGACAATGTCCTCGTACGCAGCCCGACAATTTTCCCAGATTCCAGATCGTGCTATAGCATCCATACTAGCTGCTGACATGCCACTCTGTGCCGCCGCCTTCAACATTTGACTGTCTGGTCGGCCGTGCAATCCATGCGGTGGCATTCCAGGACTCATCAGTGCTGAGCCAGGATGATGGTTCATCTGCATGAATGCCATGTGATTGATCGGTGGCGGATTGTATCCATTGGCCAAAAGTGGCGATTTCTCCAATCGGCTAATATCTAGAACAAGAAAAATAACCAAAAAAAAAAGGATTAATACCCTTGCAGCATATCAATTGTAATTCTATCCTCACGATTCAATCGAAATATCTACAATTAGGCAGCGAATGCGCAATGGGAATTCTTTGATTTCATTTCGAATGCAAAGCCAAAGAGGCGGTACCCGAAACCACTCACTCTCTATCTGCAGCCCATGGACCGACGAAAGACAATGAAAATGAAAAGAGAATTGAAAGGAATACCATTCAGGTATTTAAATTGACGATAGACACGATACAAACTCGTTGTAGATACATTTGCTTCTTTTGCGCATGCGCGCGCACTTTGACGATGCATTCGGACGAAGACGAGACGCCCCCAAGCAAAGTCATTGTGTGGCGTCTTAACAATATTTTTTCCTGTTGTTCTTATGGTTATATCGCTCCATTCAATTAAGTCCAGAGATGTATCTTTTGGATAATGCTGGCTGTTGTTTGTTGATATCCCAATGGAATTGGGTAAAAGATACTCTCGGTTACATCAAAATGTATATGCAGGCAAGAGTGTTGGCGTTTAAAGGATTTGTTGATGGATGGAGCAATCATCAGATGACTGGGCATGAATTTGAATTGCACACGAACTGACAGAAGGCATGGAACTATCTGTTCGATGCGTTTTAGTTTCATATGTAATGGATGTGAGAGATGAAATACCTTTAAAAAACAAGAGGAAAGTTAAGGCCGTGTGGGTGTTATTGATTTGGATTTTTGGGAGAGTGGAGGAGGTAATGAATGGAAGGAAAGTGTCCTAACAGTACAAAATACACGACCTTTCTGAGACCAAATTGAAAACCATGCAAATGACAGATAGTTATATTTTACATGAGACACGACTGTTGCATAAATCTGTAGGCTTTGATGTATTCAAGCATATTTAGGAAAATTTAACAGCATTCTAGGTAGAAGAAATATATTCTTCACTTCACCTTTCATTCGCAAATGGCGATGCAAGCGGTGCCACAAAAAAATGGCCGTGATCCGAAACTTCAAGATATCTAAGGTGAAGCTCCGCTCTGACTAGTGAGAACGAGGTACATCTAACATATCTTTCTAAACATGAGTCCCTGAACACGTCCAATGTGTAGCCAATCAAATTTTGTTACCAATAATTTAAAACCGATTAATTTCTCGTATGTCCACTAGATGGCGCTTACTTCAGATTCGCAATTTTCCAATTAAAGTGGTGCTTTACAAAAGCATAACTTCAGCCAGTTTTATGAGAGCTTTTACCACATTGCGTTTGACCATAGACCACAATTTAAGGAACACTGGAATGATACGTGGTTTCATTCCTACAAATATTGTAAAATATGTTGCCTATGTAACAAACTATGCGCCAAGACTCATACACCTACCTCAATATAGGATAGGGTATACGAAAACCTCATAAGAGCTTTAAGCCGATTGTTTTCGACACTGATTTGCCATGCGCAACATACGATTGATCCCTTCGTAGAATGTAGATACATTCAGTACCCGTATGATCTGATCCCAAATGGGTTCACCATTGTGCTTCAATAAGACTTAAAGCTTTTCCTTTGACGTTATTCGTAGGTCTGACTTTATTGAGGTTTTTTTCTGAATCAATTGTTGTTCTCAGTTTGGATCCACAACACGCAGGTGGCCATGGCTCAGAGGAATCCGTAGTTGATTGCTAGGCCAAACGCTGCGGGTTCAAGCTCCAGCTTCGGCAGCATTCTTTTTCCACAAAAATCGGTGGCCTCAGATGCCACCCTTGCGATAATATGAGACAATATAGATCTGTCTCCACATCTGTGTCACGTAGGTTTGTGTTATATGGCTTTCCTTCTATGTGTCTATCTGTCTCTCTCTCTCTGCTGTGTTAATGTCTTGCTCTGTCCCAGCCGATGGCCTCAGTTGCATTCATATGCAAAGTACTGTGATGTCAATGTCAATGTGATCAAGGATTTCCAACTAACAAAAGATTCAAATATTTGACTTAATCTTCGTATTTGATTAGGATCTTCACAGCTGTAAACAGACACTTCCTAAATTTTGGACATGAAGATATAGTTAGACTTATGTTTTCTGACTAAAAATTGTTAAAATCGAATTTAGCTTCATAAGGATCACCAATACACTTCGTCTTGTGTTCAGGTACACCAAAACTTGACTGGTATCGCTTGGATCCCTAAGCCGTCCCGTGTTAGCTCTTGCGACTTTTCCGACTCATTTGAGACCTAAGATTCATTTGAGAATTGGTTGCTTAAACACGGATGCAGTGTTTGAGCGAAACTAGGGAGTTCGCTATGCATACGTCTCCCATAAGCATTCCCTTAGAAAGCGTTTAAAATCTGTTTAATGTTGTTTTGTTGCACCTGACCAGGCGTGATCGTTAAACTTTATATATGAAGACTAAATCAGAAGGTTGAGGGATAGGTTCATTCCGGACTAGGAGCGACACTTAATTATGTAATTAAGATCAGAAGGTGTAAAATTGTTCTAATATCGATTTCGAAATGCTGAAAATTTCTCTGCGTTTTTAGCGATTTCGAATATGTACTCGTTCTTGCGAAGGTCGTTACTCACAAACATGACCATGGTTTTCTATCATTAAAGCGAAACTAAAATCTAAGGCTGCACGTACAGTAGTAGGTGATGCGATGCGAGAAGACTTTGAGTTCGAGAAAACTGTTCGCATGTATTCTTATGCACGCGCGCAAAGTGTAGCGATTTTCTATGTGACAAATGCAAGTTTCTCGCAAACCTCAGGCATGCTTCTCGCACACAAACTCTTCTGACCACTTATTCATGCAATTTGGGCGAGAAGTGTTTGTTTTGACATTAAAGGAAAAAAAATCAAACAGTTATTTTCAGTGCTTGCGTGGTGCAATTTAAAAAAAAAGTTGTCGCATCTTATTATCGCATCTTGAACAGCTTGTCGCATCGCTTCTCGTATCGCATCGCTTTCTCACGCACTGTACGCGTAGCCTAAAGATATCCATGAATGACAGATGCATCGAGTCTCATTCATCGATATCTTAAGATTTTGGTTTTGCTTGAATGACAGAAGACTGCATGTGGTTTGTAATTATTGATTTGGGCCTATAGTTGGGCTTACCCCAATTTTTAATACCACCTGCGTCGGAATTTAGTGGGCATGCAATATGTTGTTGTTTTGGGTATAAAACAGACAGAAGAAGAGGTACTTGACCCATGAATAGATCAGAGGAGGAGTGAATGATGTTGCAGACAGGGAATCATTTATAAAAAAAAAATGAGGAAGTGTATAGAAGACAAAACAGAGCCCTGGGGAACTTCAGCATTTTCTAAGAAAGTTACAGTTTTGGTACACACTGTTTCAAAGAATAAACAATTTTAGGTTTGACGGTCTCAGTGGCACGATGGTTGGTGCGATTAGCTGCCGCTCAGAAGTCGATTCCCAGCATAAGCAACAACTAAAATGATTTTCCACTGGCCATCCTCTCGTGATGATTTGACAAATCATCCGAGTAGTATCAAACGTCAGGAATGGCTTGTGTCAAATTCGCCGTTTGGAGTTGGCATAAAACAGGAAGTCCCGCCATCGTGCAAAGAGTACACACGCACACGTGAATGGTTGTGAGATAGCTCGGGCCTGGCTACTAACGAGCCTGTTGCGCCACAAATTTGTATTTACTTGTAAGTTTAACACGGACTCGGTTTTTTTTTCAAGATCCAAGTGATCAGTTGCCTTAGACACTACCCTGTCGCAAAATATATGTTCAAACTTACTTCAAAATATTCTATGCTCTCGATTTCTAACATCATTTAAATAAATGGGTCCGAACTAAATAAAAATGTAAAAATGGCAGCACTCGTATGGGAGCCTCTTCATTCTTCATTTGCTAAGGGCCACAAGTAATTCCTTAGAAATTGATTCTTTCACTGCTAACCCATATTCAAAGAGCTTTCAGCTTTTAATTACAAGGGGAAATACCTTGGATGATTGAAGGCCTTTCTTTATCCCAAAGCGCCATCTCCTATAGCTACAGACTAAAGTTACTTCTGCTCACTTCATCAATTCGCTGCCATATTCTGTCACAAATCCATATTCTTCACATATCCTTCTTCCTCTTCAGATTCCCAGAGCCCCTATTACATTTATACGTCAACTCCTGCCCGCTTTTATTTGGCGCCATGCTGCCCTCTACTGATTCAAACGAATTCAAGAATAAATTTGGTGTCCAACAAGGTGGAATCCTGTCCTACTCTATTCTACGCCATGTTGCTCACCATCGGCTTCGAAAGAACTTGAGAATCAAATTGGTGTTCAACGAAGTGGCATCCTGCACCACGTTGCCCTCCATTGTATTTGAAAAGATTTGAGAATCAAATTGGTGTTCCACAAATCGGCATCCTGTCACCAATACACCTTCAGTTTAATAAAATTTGGCGTTTATCTTAGCAAAAGTAGGGAACGCACAAATACCGCTCGATTTTGCAACAAACTGACTTTTTGAAGTATCTTGACGGTCTTAACCGAAGGAATATCTGCCTCCCATGTGAGGTTAGCAAGCTTTGGTTATTTTTTGCGCTTTAATAGATGAAGTTATACCATTGTTACTGGGAGCTCAAGCTGAAATCAAGAAAATTGGTTCAAGAAAAACTATGATCCTTCCACCGTTCAAATAATTTGGATCTAGCTGGGATCACCTGATCTTTGTCTTTTACAGTTCAGTTTGACTTTGTGATGAGGCACTTTTATCCTTACACAAGTTGGGCCAAAAGAGATCAGCCTATTGTAAGATGCTCTTAGTTTTGCAAATGGCCGCCAATATCAAATATGTTTTGACATTTGTGGCCTAGACAGATGTAGAATACAAGTGAACGAGCCATAGAGCGATACACTCCCCAAGAACGCGGAATAATCGCGTCGTAATCGGACGGGCCGACACTGCCTGCACAAACACTGCGCCGTTTGGACACCAACCTTGAATAGTATGGGACCACAAGAGATGTTGCCAAGAGTGGCCGGCCCCGGAGGTCCTGTTGTGCCGAGAATATCGCAGCTGTTGCCGAGGATGTCGAGCTGTCGCCGGAAACAACGACCAGACGCAGTGCCTCGCAATTAGCCATCAGCCGGTCGTCCCTAAGACGAATTTTGGTCGAAGACTTGCGCATGTTCCCGTACAAAGTCCAGTCCGTGCATCAGCTGCTGCCTGTCGATCGCCAAACGCGTCTAACCTACGCCCAAGCCATCCTCAATATCGAGGACGAAGTGGACGATTTTTCGACCAAACTCATAACGAACGATGAGGCTCATTTCCACCTCAGCGGGTACGTAAACAAGCAAAACTATCGCTTCTGGGGCCCCAAATATCCACGAGTAATGCACGAGGAGCCATCATACCCGCTCAAAGTTACTGCATGGTGCACTGTTCACGCTGGAGGAGTCATCGGGCCATTTTTTTTTTGAAAACGCCGATGGTCAAACGACAACATCGGACGATGCGCGCTATAGGGCCATGTTAACCGATTTTTTTTTGCCGCAATTGGGCGAATTATGACTGGAGGACATGTGGTTCCAACAGGACGGAGCAACGGCATACACTGTGCGAGCCACAACCGATGTTCTGAAGGCCAAACAACATCGGATTACTTTTTTTGGCCCACCTTGTATATTCGTCGGTACAGGGACCCATATATGATTCTCGGTGCTACTGGAATCGTACTAATGCGATCTCTATTATCAGATCTGGTTGAACATCCTGAGTACAAAATCGTTTCAATTAACGAAACGATCTTTTCATTTTTTTAGCTGGTCTTAACCAACGAATTGTGCAGGTCTCTCACCAAATATTGCATTGAGCTCTAATCACCTTGCTTTTTGTAATTCTAAAAAAAAAATTCGCGCTGGCACCTATACTTGCAACTGCAGCTTTCATTTACAGGGTTTTGATGTAGCAATTGTCTTATCGCATGGTACGCTTGTGTACTTGAGTCTTTCTCGGTATAGGGTCTTTAGCTCCGCTCGTTGCTACTAGAATAGCTACAATGCGAACCTTTAAATCTTTGTGCTCTTCAATCGGCTGCATATCTCTTGGTTGGTTAGCCTCGAACTGCATGAGATCTATACCGACAGTACTTTGTGCTTCAGAGGTAAACTAATTTTTCAAAAAGGGTTTTGCATGATTGCGGACTTATTCCTGCTGAGATTTTCTAACTCTTGTGATAGCTAGTCCGTTATTTGTTGGAGCTGTGATGGAATCCATAGCCTGTCCTTGTTATGTCTGGGACTTTGGTGTTATTAGGAAGTCAATGAACTGATTATATCATCAGGATTTTATGAGCTAGCTTTCTTTTTCGGACGTCCATATTGCGTTTTCGGAAACGTCGATTGCAAAATTGTCGATTTGATTAGATCTTGGGAAGGCAATTGAAGCTTAGTTGACTTTATTCAGGACAAGACGTTTAGACTCATATACTTGATCTCAAATTGTTTAAAATTGAAGTGATTTGATCGCCTGCCTTCTTTATAGGGTTCAGCACACCTCTCTTCCTCCTGACTTATTCGTTGATCTAACTTCTAATAGCTACAGAAGGGATACCGGACTTAGAGCAACCCTAGTTCACAGTGGGCAATAGATTGATGGGAACACTCTGGTTGAAAACTGCACAACATATTCATTGGGACACAATCTGCACGTTGACCGTTTCTGACATGTTTTCGACTTTTAAAAAACTTTTAGAAAAAAGCTGATAGATATCTATCACCTAGCGTACTGTAAGCAACTTAAAAATATTCAGCTGATGGTGTCTTCTAGGTGTTTAACAACCTTTGTCTCATTCTCAGGCTCATATCCATAAATTGCTTTGCCATCAAGACCCATGGTCTTGCACAAGTTTGACTATTAAATAGGTCGTACGTCTTCCTATCACTTTTGTATCTTTCGTGTCTCTTATCGTGCGTTGTAACTTATTTTTGTATTCTTTGTTCGCAACGGAATTTGACCTATGCCCCAACATTACGTAGATCGCTGTGCAACTTTTGCTTCAACAGTTCAGTTCTGAATCATCTTAAGATATTTCATATGAATTTTAAATTACCTACCGCTTATCTTTATTGATAAACAAATCAAGGACATGTCAGGCATTTTTGTGTATCCTCTCAAATTTGTATGCGACAAGCCGCCATGGAATTTTTTTTCATATTTTCATCTCAATATTGCACAATCGATTAAATTTTTTTTTTTTAATTTGCAAACTTTTCCATTTTGAAAATTGCTTGGTATGGGTATAGGTGGATAGGTATAGATATAATTTAAATAATTAAAATGGCAATCAAATAAATTGCTTCACATGTTTGCATACACATGTAATCGTTATTGCAAACGCGAGAGTTGCTTCACTCTATGGACCTGTCACACATCCCCAACCCCCCGTCATAGGGGTGCTGTCCTATTTGACAATTTGTCAATTAATACCATTAGACAAAGTGAAGTACGTACATGTGGTGTGCAATTTACATTTTATAACCTTCGCCAGGCGAAATTATTAGTTATAGATACATTCACTTAGAACATAAACGGGTGAGTTTTAGTCTATAGATACCACTACAGCTCGATTAAACATCGATTTTGCTCGGCTATTCTAATGCATTTAGTTGGCTTTTATATGTGAAGTTATCCGTCGGCGCACTAATAACATCAAATAATTATAAGTTATCGAGAAAAAAAAATTAAAAAAGTCACCGCAAAATTGGATTTTCATAGAGAGGTGGTAGTATATTGGATTAGTGGGGGTGAGAGTGTGATGTGTGCTATTAAATATTTAACTCCATTGAGATTTTATTAATGGATTGCAATGGCGGTGAGTTTTATTTCATGTGATCATTTCCAGATGGGTTTATATTTATAACCTAGGTACGTGCACATCTATAAAAGGTTTATGAAAGCTTTGGTATAAAAAAATTACAAAGTTGCAAACATTGTTGAATTACAATTGAGGTTTAGTTATCTAACTTGTGTTGTGAAATAAATAAACAGCCATGCAGGAACTTAAACCTAACTTCTGCCACGCGCCTATTTTAGTAAAACAGTAAAAAAAAAAGTTGAAAAAGTGTCTTAATAGTGAATACAAAGTGCTATAAAGTTTGCCACGCCCACTTTTGGGGCGTTTTATAAAAAAAAAATTTTTCCGTACATTTTCAGGTTCATTCGAAAAAAAAATTTCGATAAAAATATTTCGAGAATAATATTTTGAGCATTTTATCTATACCTGGATCATTTCAACCCACACCCAATTTTTGGGGGCCCACTTTGAGTTTGGTTAAGCATTCCACATCTGTGTTATTCGGCTTAGAAGTGAATCTCCATATTTTCTAGTACATCCGAAGATTAGCATTCATGGCATAATGAGTATCACGGTTAAATGTTTGAAGGGGCGGAATGCAGCAGGCTAATTCGTTTAAGCATTTCCAGTTAAAATAGCGGTAAAAAAGTGTTAGGCAGGAGATATTCCTACGATGTTCAAGCGAGACTATAGAGTTCGCTGCAGTTGAATCTCCTATCAGTTTTATCGCTCGCTTTTGTAGCCTGGTGTACCTGACCAGATGTGGGCCAGATGTGGGTGTTGTACTCAAGTTTAGAACGTATAAACGCTTTATATATATATTGAGGCCAGATCTGAAGGGGCGAAATATTTGTTGCATCGGTTAAGGAAACCTAGATATTTCGCTGCGTTTTTAGCAACTTCGAATGAGTGGTCGTTCCAATAAAGGTCGTTTCGGTTTCGACGATGCAAGTGCCAAGGATAACGTCTGTAAATTTTGGTTGACAGAAGACAGCTTTGTTTTTTCAAAAGCATTAAGTTCCACTCTATAAATTTATCCCATTTAATTATGCTGTCAAGATCGGAATCTAATGAGCTTAATATTTTTTGCCGTTTTTGTTCAAAGTCCGAAGGTGATGGGCGTGGGTTTGAGAATGAATATGAATAGCTGAGACTGCTGTCATCAGCAAAGGAATGGACTGGATTAGAAGCTGCAGACAAGAGGTCATTAATGAAAATGAGAAACAGTGTCGCAAACAGAAAGGAGCCTTAGGGTACACCAGCATTTATTTGGTAACTAGCAGACTTGAAACCGTCCAAAATAACTTTAATTGAAAATTTCGCGAGATGGTTTCTAATCCGTAGAAGAGTTTCATCGATTCAAAAAGCACGCATTTTTGAAAAAAGCGCTTGATGCCAAATCCTGTCAAACATCAAGGGCAACGATCTTTTTTTCGACAACAAGGTCAGTAGATTGGTTTTACTTTTCGGTGAGATATATCATCAAATCAATAGTAGACCTGTTGCAACGAAAAACATAATGCCGGTCATTTAGGAGTTTTGGTGATTCAAGATATTTCATAATAACCGTTATTGGATTTAACTTGGCAATGCCCAGTGGTTGTGACTCTGACTTCACGTCAAGTGCTAATTTTTAATCTCCAAGTGCTAACCATAGGGTACTGGTCTCATTTAACCGGAACTGCTTGTTAAACGATAAGCGAAGTGTTGATAACACGACGAAAAACAGCAAAACTATAAAAAGTTAGGTCAGAATGGCATACGGAATGAATACCCTGCCTGTTGTCCCCAGACAAGCTGCTACGACATATTCGCACAACAGGTTGTCGAAGAATTTCAAGGGAATTTCAAGGGAACCATTCGATATTGGCAACGACAGCGAAAACTTTCAACCCTCCGAACTGAGTGAAGTGAGGATAGCAATATCTAAACTTAAGCTTAACATGGCTGCCAGAAATGACGACCTTCTCGTCGAGCTTTATAAACCGGCGGAGTTCACTTTGTAAGTACCATCCACCAACTCAGAAGCCAATTCTGGTCGGAAGAAAGTATGTCTGAAGAATGGAAACTCAGCATCGTTTGTCCGATCCAAAAAAAAAGGAGACCCTCTGAACTGCACCAACTACAGAGGCATAAGTCTCCTCAACATCGCCTACAAGATCCTATCCGAGGTAATATGTGAACGCCAGAAACCATTTACCAACAACCTGATCGGAACTTATCAGCGTGGTTTTAGGCCAGGAAAGTCCAAAACTGATCAAATTTTCACACTTCGGCAGATCCTGGAAAAAAAACTCAAGAAGTCGAAATCGATACCCACCACCTATTCATCGATTTCATAGCCGCATATGACAGAATTTATAGAGACGAACTATACAGAGTCATGGCTCGTGTTGACATACCGCACTAACTCGTCCGTTTTTGTTGGGTCGGAAAGGACTTCACCGATATCTTCGATACCAAAAAAGGATTTAGGCAAGGCGAAGCGCTGTGCAAAACTCCCGAGCCAACATAAGAAGCACAATTTTCCAAAATTCGTTGCAACTATTTGGATACGCCGACGATATTGACATCATTGGCAGGACTCAACTTGATGTCTTAGCCACGTTTGCTAGTATAGTGAAGGAAGCGGCAAAAATGGGTTCAGCATTAAATGAGGGCAAGACGAAATATATGCTGTCAACACCAAAGGACCAAACGTCGACGGACTGGACAGAACCATTGACGGATAGAACTTTGAGGTAGTATGGGACTTTGTCTATCTCGGCTCCGCTATTAACTGTGACAACAACATCTCGTCAGAAATTTAACGAAGAATTACACTTGCCAACCGCTGTTTCTACGTGTTAAGAATGCAATTCAATTGAATTACTAAGGAGAACTTATATAAGACCCTGATCACATCAGTCCTGCTCTACGGCGATTAAGCATGGGCCGTATCAAAAGCAGATGAAGAAATCCTTGGTGGTTTCGAGAGGATCATTCTTCGAAAAAATTTCAGTACCGTTTGCGTTGACGGGCTATGGAGATGAAGATTCAACCAAGAACTATACAAGCTCTACAACGACATGCCCGTAGTCAAAAAAAAACTCCGCATTGGACGCTTAAGCTGGCTAGGACATGTAGAACGAATGGAAACCAATAATCCGGCTCGCAGAGTCTTCGATTCCCAGCCAGACGTCGGACGCAGTAGAGGAAGACCTCTCCTTAAGTGGCGCGCACAAGCATAAACCGACCTCAACCAACTTGGAACGCACAACTGGAGGCAGTTAGCTAAAGACCGGGCTAATTGGAGAGACATGTTGGTTGAGGCCCAGGTTCATTCCGGACTGTAGCGCCACTTAAGTAAGTAAGTAATTAAGTAGGAAAATAGTTCTATTGACCTGAGTATCTAATTTCGAAATGGATGAACACCGAATATTCGAAATCGAAAACAATTTAGAACCGAATTTCAGATCAACACTTTTGGATAGAAAGAAAAATCGATTATGGGTGAGGGTAGGAAAATATTTCTATTGACCTATGAATCGAATTCCGACACATTTCAGCTTGTGAAATACTGGACTTAATCGAACATAAAAATTGGGTATATATCGAATATTCGACATCGAAAAATATTCGAATGTCAAATTAACGATTTCCACTTGGAACCTAACTTGATTGAACGTGAGTGTAACAAAAACCTCCCATTTGACCTAAAATTCCAATTTAAAAAAAAATATTTATTTGGTAAAAAACGAAAAAAAAAACTCACCATTAATATGACCGTTCTCATATGCATAGTCTCCATTGTCCAAGCGATGTTTCTTCAACTGGGGATGCTGTGACAAGTGCGTTGGCGGCAGCGACAACCCAACTGGTCCTCGTTTCGGCGGTCTACCCGGCCTAGAGCTGCGGAATGGCAGAGAGTTACTGTCGTAAAAACAAAACCAAGCCAGTACCGGCAAAAGGGCGCTCCATTGCACAATGAATTCGTGTATGTCATCACATCTAATTCATAACATCACCATTCATGTGTACTACATACGATGCGCCCTTTGTTAAGCACTGTATCTATAGATAAACAGAGTCTAGACTATGAATACAAAATTTGGAATATTCCCCAAACAAAACGACAAAAAAAAATTCAAATCGCGTTTTCTTTCATTCACATGAAGTAAACGCGACTTTTCACCGTGAATATCAAAAGATGAACGTAAAAAGAAAAAAATTTATCGAAATCTTAAGGAAAACAAAACGAAATTAACTCTTAAACTTAACAAACAATAAAACATTTGGTTTAGTCAAATATTTAAATGGCTACCGTTTGTGGTTATCGTCCCAGGGTCTATTGTGTGGTTTCATAAGTTGATTTTGAGTATTACACATACACAGGTGGTAGTAGTAGTAGTAGTAGTGATGATGGTATGCAGAGAATGAGAAGAAATAAATTTTTGGTTTTTTTGTTATATATGTGTAAATTTTTTTTTTTTTGGAAAAATATCTAGAAGAACAACAGTGGCAACACTATGTGTGCTCGTAAATATTTAATCGACTGTACAAATACCCGAGTTTACTCGGCTGAGAAGGAGTCAACTAACTCGGTTTTTTGTTTTTTTCTTTTAGAGATCTAGGTACAGAGGCATGGTGGTAATGGTGGTGTTATCGGGTTGGGGGATGTGCAGATACATCTTCGCTGCTGACATTAGCTAATAAAACAAAGTACTTGGATACATATTTTGATAGTCTGTTGCAGATAAGAGTAACTACTACGGCTGGAGGTGGAAAATTTATTAATTTTGAAACAAACTAAGCCCACGGATAAACATGGCTAAGAATCTGTTTGCTACTGTTCAACGAAAGTGAATTTACATTTTTTTTTTTTTTGATAGAACAAATAATAGGTAGGCAGCCAGCCTTATGTTTGTGTAGCCTTACGGTGGCGCCTCTTTTATATATAGATACTCTTTGATTGGGGCGGAAGATGAAGATTTATGTTCATATTTAATGTTGTGCGTTGTTTGTTGAATGGATTTCCTATTTTTTGTACTGCGTTCTGCAGAAAATGTTTTATTTACTTTGATAAGCCCGCTGATATACGCTAGTCCAATTGTAGGTTTTATTGTTGATGTTTCTTTAGCTGAGAGGTATTTATTTATTTTGCAATTATTTTGTTTGTCTGTTGAGGAAATAAGAGTGGAGGAATGGCGTTTTGACAGACCTTTAGGTGATATGAATGTCACGTGAGAGAATTTGTTTCTTTTTGTGGTTAGTCACAGGTAAATAAGGAGCGCCGATGGGTTGTTCATTTCAGATACATTTTGTGGATGGATTGGCTTATTAAGACCTTCGAAAGAATATTCATGAAGTGACTATGTCAATAGCCTGCACTTTGCCTTTTCATTTCAAAAGAGCAAAATGTACTGACTTGCTGCGCAATTGGTAGATAAGGTATCTAAGTGGTTGAAAATAAGTTAAAAGGTGGCGAAAATTTGTGAGCTCAAGCAACAAGAAGGTTCAAATCCAATTCTATGTTTGTAATTTTTTTTGTGTAGGTTTAAGCTTAAAGTGGAGCTTATCGCAGATTTTAGACTTCAGATTTTGCATTAAGACGGAATTCCCATCAATATACGAGAAATCCACATGAAACACAAACTCTTGTATAAAAAAGGCAAAACCCCGGGTCCTAAAAAGTTTGTTGCGACAGTAATTGGTTTACTTTAGGTTGTATCTGACAACATTAGTCAACACAAAGCAGCAATGAGTACTAATGGGTGATTTTTTAAGCGAATAGAACACTCAAATTCGCATCAAATATTTAAAAATTTTATTGTAATCGATAAACAGGCCTTTGCCAATTACGTTTTGAAGACAATTTCATGTAAATGCTGTCCCGGCTTCGTTTCAAATGGTCCATTCGGAAGGTCCAATTTTCCGTCACTTTTTCGAGCATTTCGACCTGTATTCCACGAATAACGTGTGTTATGTTAGCCTGTAAGGCTTCAATCGTGTTCGGCTTGTCCACATAGACTAATGACTTAACAAAACCAAACAAAAAATAACCAAGAGGCGTTAAATCGCATGATCTTGGCGGCTAACTCACACAACCATTTCAAGAGATAAGCTGCTCACCTTTTCAAATTTCATTCAAATTTCCATTGCTTCACGAGCTGTGTGGCATGTGGGATCGTCTTATTGAAACCACATATCAACCAAGTTCAACTCAGCTAACTAGGGCAAAAAAAAAAGTCGCATATAATGGCTCGATATCGTTAGCCGTTGACGGTAGAGTTTCTTCCACGGTCGTTTTTGTAGAAAAGTGGACCGATGATGCCACCAGCCCATAAACCAGACCAAACTGCCATTTTTTCGGGATGCATCGGTAATTATTGCATGACATGTGGCTGTTCATTACTCCAGATGCGAAAATTTTGCTTATTTACGTATCCGTTGAGCCAGAAATGAGCCTCATCGCTGAACACAATTTTTTGATAAAACAGCGGATTTTCATGGAGCTGTTCTAAGGCCCTTTCACCAAAAATTAGAAGTTGTGGTATGTCATTCGGATTCAATTCTTGCACAAGTTGAATTTTATAGGCTTTCAAACCCAAATCGACACATAAAATTTTCCATGTGGTTGAGTAACACATGCCCAATTGCTGAGAACGCCGACGAATTGACATTTCACGATCTTCGTCAACATTGGACACTTCGTATGCCATTACCATGAAGCTGTCTATGAACTTTTTGGGATTTTTTTTAAGTTTATCCCTACCGGTTTCTTAGGGCATCGAAATGGCTGGATATCGTTCAAATAATCATGAGGGAGAAATATTGACATGGGAAAACCATTGGACCACATTGACCCCCGAAGTATGGTAAGCACTGTACGCATGCAAGTCGTTGATTTAATGTCCAAAAAAGTAAATTTGGTGCGAAATTTAGTGATAACACATGAATTGTTGATTCATTTGGTCGATTATGACGACCACAATATGGTCGTAACAAACGGTGCACCTTTTTCACAGAGCACGGATTTTGATAATAAGTTTCAATAATTTGCAATCGTTGCTCGTTTGTAAGTCTTTTCATGATTAAATTGCAGAGTATACTGAAAACTTTACACCTTGATAGATGACGTTTAGACGCCATTAATAACCAGTGCTGCCAACCCGAAAAACTTAACTCTTAAAAAACGACCCGTTGCTGAACTAAGACAACATTATCGGTTGCAACTTTTTTTAAAGACTCACCGGTATAGTGGCTTAACTACCTGGTTAGAGCTCCATTTTTTGTTGACCAGATGGGTGATGAAGTTAACCAATGCTGTGTAGCTATATATGAAGCTAGTGATGCAAATAAATTTCGATGGCATTGATTTTCAAGCAACCAAAAGAGTATAATCTACTGCAACAAAGTCCAGATTAGGTCGTCAATATCATAAGGAGCTTGAAGATCTTGGGTCACCGCATATGGCCAATCTCCACTGGATTTGTGGCCATAGGGATGGCTATATACTTTCAACAATGAAATAGTTGCAAACTGGGGAGGGATGTAGCTGCAACAGATTACGATCATTCACTTGAAACGGCATAACAACCTCTCTTGAACCTCAGAGATCTGAGAGGCTGAAACCATAATATCACGGAAGCTTTTGCCGCATTATGACAAGAACTGAACCTACAAACTTCTACGGTATGACAAAACCTAAGTATCTAAAGGCATTGGTTATAACTTCCTAAGAATCAACAGCTCAAGCTCAAAGATGACAAAATCGGTAGAGGCTGCGGTAACAGGTAGACACATGAAGATACACCTTAGTTTAGGCATTGGTCATGACTTCCTTAGAATCAACATGAAACAACTAACGGTCAAAGATTACAAGATCGGTAGAGGCTGCGGTGACAGTGAGATATATGAAAATACACCCTAGTGTCTACAGAAATTGTTCGAACTTCCTAAGAATCAACATGACACAAATAAAGCTCAAATATGCCAAGGTCGGAGATAGACAAACACATGAAAATACAGCTTAGTGTCTACAGGCATTGGTTATAACTCCCTTAGAATTAGCATGATACAGCTCAAGCTCAAAGATGACTAAATCGGTAGAGGCATTTATCATGACATCCCAAGAATCAACATGACACAACTAAAGCTTCAAAGTGACGAGATCGAAAGACGCTGTGGGGACAAATAGGGTCTGCTTCTGGCCCCACTTGAAAGCCATTACCATGAGCTGGCTATGAAATTTTTAGGTTTTTTTTTTAAGTTTATCCCTACCGATTTCTTAGGACATCGAAATGGCTGGATCTACTTTAAATAATCATGAGGCGGAAATATTGACATGATAAAACCATTGGACCACATTGACCCCCAAAGTATGGGAGAATAGAGGACAATTTACCTTACCGATCCGAATAATCTAGCCCACCCAACTTTTTTTACGGTTACGCAACAATTTGTGTATCCTAAAAATTCAGACAAATGTCAAGACCCACTAACGTACGTAAAAAAGTAATTTCTGACATTCGAATTCTAAAGTCAAATCAGATCTTCGTATTCTGCAATCATTGACTTTGAATAAATTAGGAACTTGGGATCATGCTATCGTCAAGGCTAATTTGACGGTGCAATGAAATAACCCCCACGTAAAAAAGCCCCGTGGAGTTTATTTCCCAAATAAAAGCCCAATGGAGCTTATTTTTCAAATAGCTTCCACGGGACTTTTTTTCAAAATGGAAACAAGCCCTGCCACGGAAAATCATTAAACCTTGCGGATGTTATTGACATTTGAAAATGGATTTCTATTCTAGTTTGGTGTATGCAAAGTTTGAACGTGAGTGAGAGGGGCTTGCAACCCTCCTGCTTGAGGTTACTGTTGGATTTGGGATGTGTGCGAGCTTAGATGAATGAAAAGGAAATAAACCCCACAAGCAAAAGGCATTAATAGCCGCAGGACTTATTTCCATTTCCAAAAAAGTTTTCCAGGGCTGTTTCCTTTTTTTTAGGAATTAGACCGATAGGGGTTATTTCCATGGGTGTTATTTCACTACACCGATCATTGGCAAAATTCCTTGCAAAGTAAACTGACTTTCTTCATAAAATCATTGAACGTTCTTTCGTGGAAGTGAGACTGCCTTCACGGCAAGAAAAAACAATAAGCCACTTCCTACTAAGTTGTCATGTTCAAGGAGAGAAGGTATATGTACTTCAATGAGGCATTACCAATCAACGTTCCTACAAATTCATGGAAAGGAGCCTAACTATTGTAACAAAGTGATACGAAATCAAGTGTCCTTCTTATATTTTTTTAGGGGCCAAACCGGGGTTATGGTCCTCCTGGTTCAGATTATAATCTAGCGGGTAAAAAAGTTGAAGTGTGCAGCTGACTATGGGTTTCCAAACACAAATTACAATTTTTTGCCGCAATAGACTCGGTAATACATAGGGCCAAGCTCTTTCTCGCAACCATTAATTCTTGCACGATGGCTGGACTTTCTGTTTTATGCCGAATCTGATTGGCTTAATTAAGATACGTAATTCTTCGCTACCTATTTATACTACTCGAACAATTTGTGCCGTCATCGAAAAACGAGGGCCAGTGAAAAAAGGTGTTGCTACGGCTAGGAGTCGAATCCAGACATTCGGCGAGACAGTTCATCGCAATAAGCCCTACAAGCGAAATGCATATTCAGCCGCAGGATTTACTTCCATTTCTTAAAATAAATAAGGCCATTGCAGGCTATTTCCTTATTGTGACGCAGGGGTTTTACTGCACCGCGGCCACCTACTTTTTGAGACGGCTGAATTATAGTTAGAAATGAAGGGTCATATCATTGAAGATCAACTATTTTATGATCACTGCAAGGAATCATTTGTTCCTATATGTTCCTGACATGTCAAGTAATATATTTTTGAACCAGAAGGGGCTAAGGAATGAACCATACATTTGACATAGTAGTACATGCAAATAAGAGAGCTATTGGATCTGTTAGCGACATCCAAACAGAATCACGACTTATAGCCCAGAGGCTCAAGAAACAATTTGTGACGCACCAAATTACGATATTAAGGTTATGCTGGAAGATTTAAACATAAAGGTATATATGAAAGGTTGGAGTTGATCGCGTTAAGTGTTGCACGAGTTTTACCAGAAAGGTGGTTATTTCCTTTGCTTGTAATTTCATCGACGGGATAGTCTGCGCTCCATTGTTGAAGGACTACAATTCCTACTCCATTCCTTACGCTTTGAAATTTTGAAAGCATCTGTTAAGATGGGTATGTCTTTGCTGGTAGTACTTCGTGAATCTCAGCCCTTTGCCAGGTATGAAGACTCAAAAGTTCTCATAACCAGTAAGTGCCTTTTGTCCGAAAACGTTGGACAGCCAAATTTTATTCTAAGAGCGATTTTGCTAACACGTTCTTTGTAAGTTTGAAGAGCTTAATGTTTTATATGTTCAATGGCCTTTTTAGACCTAGTTTTCGTATTGATTTGATTGAACCCATCTTACCGATGCTGGCGAATCTGTGCATGCCATTCATAATGCTGAAATAAGATTTTATGTTAATCGCCTCCCACTAAACAAGTGGTTCTTACAATAGGGCTCACAATAGTGCCGTACAATTAGTACACGATTTTCGGTTGTAAGATCATTGGTTTCAAGTTAAGTCAGTTGAGGAATATTTCTCAGACTTGAAGTTTTATGATTTTCTGTAAGAAGTCCAAATTTTATGGACACATTTATAAGAAGTCAATAAGCACTTTTATGTTGTTTGGTAATAAACGTTGGCTTTTGAACCAAAATACTAAAACTAGTACCAAAAGTCCATCATACCTCGATCGCAAATGCACACTTCTTAGCAAAAACTTTAAATTGCCTCCAGCTTTGAAATCTTTAGAAAGTTACCGGCACCTGCCACTCAAGGATAATAGTTGCCCTCAAGATTAGTGAAAAAATGGATATTCTGGATTTTTTATAACATGATTCGTCGAGATCATAAAAAGCTGCTGAATAGTTTCTATATATTCACTTAAGTTTGAAGCCTGATATCCAATGGCTTTGCCATAAGAGTGTCATACAGTTTATATGATGAATTCACTCATTTTATCAACCCCGTGTATGTGTCTTATAGACATGTGAGGTGTATGGGCCCCATTAATATTTCTTCTGTTTGACAGTTCCGCTGACTTTACGAATTTGTGTTGCTGTGGGCGCCATTAATATTTCAACCTGCCTTATTTCACTGCGGGCTCAGTGTAGCGTTGGTTTGTGCGATGAACCGCCGCGCAGAAGATCTGGGTTGGATTCTCAGCCATAGCAACATCTAAATAATTTTTCACTGGCAAATGAGCCTGTTGCGCCAAAAATTTGTATTCTAGCCTTATTTCACTCACTATTGCATTTTTTTAGCCTGACAAATGCTTTCGTTGCTTGGTGTGTGTATGGTGCACATTAGGTACTCGAAAAACCACTCAGTTTGACAAGTAAAACCACTCATTTAATTCTGATGAATATTTTTTCGTAACCCTCCCCATTCATGATAACATTTCAACTACAACTCTTAGACGTCCAATTGCTTCATTCAAATCCAAACCTACAGCAGTACTCTTTGAAAACTCAGTTGACTTCAAAGAATAAGAGAGCGCACTGCAGACAAATTGCCTTTACATATCTCCAACAAGCAGACAACCTGTCAATCGATTATGACCACAAAGACAACTCGCACACCTCATGTAATCGAATCCATGTTTTATGCAAATTGCCACCTTCTAATGCCGGGCTCTGCGATGATTCATTCTATTCCAACTCTGAGCAAATTGATTCGATGGACAATTGATTGGATATAGCAAAATATCCTTAATCGGATTTTGTGAAGTTTCGCTGGAATTTCATTGCACTTGCGATTCGAAGAAAATTCGAATTAAAAAAATCGAATTCTCTACCACCCTCCACAGATGTTGTAAGTCGTTCTCCAATTGACTACTAAATCATAATAAGACCACCAGATCCTTATCCTAAGACTATGCGATTATCTCACTCGAAACAAGTTTACCCCGACATGGCGCATGGGTGGCGGTAGCAATTTCGAACAAAAAAAAAAACTACCTATCCACACCATCTCCAATTACAAGCCACAAAATCTATATCCGAGTGAATACACTCGATTAATTAATTGCCAATTGAACAAAAAAAAAACTGAATAAAGCCAACTTGTCAGTTGCAAATGCAAGAAAAAGATACATTTGTATCTTTGTGTGTCTGTCCGGCTGAAGCATGCAGCAGGCGCAGGAAAATAACAACAAACAAGGTATGTTGACTTTCCACTCATGGTGCAAACAGGTGCAAAAAATAAAATTCTCACATATACAAACCCACATTTTGTATCTTTATTTTTGTTGGGTGTTGCTGATCCGGCTTGTATACGCATAGAACGTTATAAATCTTCCAGCCGCACAACATGCATTCTATAATTTAGCTATTTAATTTATTTTATTAGATTTTGTATCTTGCGCCTGTGTGTGGAACGTAAGTTTTCCAAGTCTATATTGGCCGCATATCTACGGTGTGGTTTCATTGGTATCTACGAGTATATCCACTGTGGTAATGTGCACCAAAGCAGTTAATAGCGATTTGTAACGCTTTTTCGCGCCCCCCAAACAAAACTCTACTTTATGAGACGAGAGATTTTTGTGTTTAGATACATTAAACTGACGGATTATTGTTTTAAATAATTTTTATCTGATTTACAGTCTGATTATTATTTACATGCCGACTCAGTATGAGTGTGTTCGTGTGTAAAAAAAAAAGTTTTCTGTTGCAGTTACTATTTGTTTCTGTAATTATCTATTGAGCCATTTCGCTGGATTGTTAGATACACGCGCAACAGGGCCACATCACCTCACCTCCAGGGGGAGGTTGCTGGTAGGTATAATCATAACAATTCCCAATGCAGATGTACACGCTCGTTGGGTGGATGGATGATGGGCGCACATCACGCCAAACTATTAAGAATTTTTTTTTTTTTTGCTTTTTGCAAAACTTAATTGAGAGTTCAGCACTTGTCCAGAATTGAAGGAATTACACAAAGTTTGTGTGAGAGTGCTCGCATATTAAGGAAGAACACTGTGTGTGGATATAGATACTTTTGCAACAAAACTAAAAAAAAGAGAAGTTGCACATTGAATTGTAGTGTTTTTTGTGCATTTGTCGGGCAACTACAACGTCGAAATATGATACGAACCGGTGAATGAAAAAAAAAGTTGTAATTACAAGCAGGCTCTGGAGGTGTTGAAGTATTGTTTTTACATTCAGCGGGGGCAATTATAACCAACAGCGAGGGCAATTTGCTAGCATGCAAATGTTTTCCTAAGTGGCAAGAAGTTGGCTTTAGTATTTCAGTTAAATTACGGTTTTATTTCGATGGGTTTTCGAGCTACGCAATGGTTATGTGCGATGCAACTATGTATTGTTGGTTCGATTGAAAGCAGGTGGTGGTATTCACGTTGTCGTACTTGTCGAAGATACTTTTGTAGGCATTTTGGACAGATTAGTTGTCCTAGATGGATATTTTTTTCCAAGTGATACTTTTAAAAGAAATAAAAGAAAGAAAAGAAATTTATACAATATTTTGGTTTATAACTGGCGCCTGATTGAAGGATTTTTTTCATAACGAAGAACATAGACTTTTTTTTCTTTACCATGAGATATTGAGACAAGCAAGGGTTTTCCACTAAAATTTCGAACGAAGATGACCGATTTATCAAACGCGGTAAGAACATGTCTTCAACATATGGAAATATGTGTGATAACTGGCGCCCGATTGAAGGATTTTAATTCATTTCAAAGACGATTGACTTTTTTCTTTACCATTAGATATTGAGACAAGCTAGAGCATTTCTTTGGTAAATTTTTAAATACCACACAGAATGATGCCTTTACTAAAATTCAAATCAATGACAGATGGAGTAAACTCGATTTCAGCTTTTATGTGGTGTTAACGAATGTTATACCTTCATATATTTTCATTGTCATGCGTTTTTATAGGTACGAATCACAAGTTTTTGTTTATTACTGGCGCCCAACCGTCGGTTTGGTTTTTATTATCAATTAATTTCGAAGGCGGATAACTTTAGATTCCTTAAAATACACCGTAGTGTAAAATCACGTTGGAAAAGAGCAATTTTTTCGTGATTTCACAATTTGAATTGGCGCCCAACTTGAGGCCTTTTACCTGAATTCAAATTAACGATATGAGGACAGTCAATTTGAACATTTCGGTGGTGTTAACGACTATTTAAGTTTCATACATATTTGTTGGTAAGCATTTGCTGAAAAACAAATTTAAAAAGATAGGCTAGTCATCATTTTAAATTGGCGCCTAACGTCAGATTTGTGGAAAAAACATTAATTTGTAGTTTTCGTTTTGCCTTTTTTGATCTTCTTGCTTGCTTTACAATGAAAACGTTTCTTTAAACGTTTTTATGACCTATGATTCAGAGGACGAGCTGGTTGTAATATGGGATTGCCGCCCGCTATGAAGTTTCTTTGTTATCAAATAGACTTTTCTAAATTTTATTTCATACATACGGCTGAAATAGCTTTGTATTACTCCATTAATTTATTCAAGCTACAGAGGGGTTATAGTTAGCAATTTCTAATTCGGGTTCAAAATGGGGTTTTCGACAGTAATCAATAGCATCTGGACTTGTAGTTTAAACATACCTCTGCCAGAAAAGCATTAACTGCGGCAGGTAACTTAAATAGTTATTTAAACGATTCAATGGTCTAAGGCACGCAACCGTCACTTCAAACGTGTCTTAATTTTCTACGACTTAAAATACGTTGCGATGTGGCAAGTCAAATAAGAATGGTAAATTGGCGTACAGCTTAAGAATTCAGCTAAATAAAAAAAAAAACAGTCAATAGGCTGTGAAAACTGAATTTATGCACGATCTTCTTAAATTATAACTTTCATAGCCGTCTTTGTTTTGAAATAAATGTCATCAGGGAAGTTTCTTCGTCAGGGATCGTCAACCATAAAAGGCGCCAAATTTAGGACTTCTGTCAAAATAAATCAAATAAATAAATGACCCTCTATACATGCGACCAGTAGTTTGAAATAATCTTTAATGTATACGAGCTTAAATACCTTGGCATCAGACTGGTTTCGTTCAAGAATGCAGACAGGTGATCATGGTTAATTGGCGCCCAACGTAAAGCTTCTACAAAACTATTAATAAAAAGTCAGTGACAGGTCTCCGGTTTGGAAAACTCGATATTATATCACAAAGAATCTTTCATACCATACCAGTTATGGGTCTCATCTTTATTTTTATGTTTTAGATTTTAGCCAACAAGTACATTCTTTTGTTCAACTGACTCGACTGCACACATATCAGTCATTTTGTTAATAGTCCATAGTCATGTTTAATGTCAAGCGTTCATTATTATTCCTTTTTAGCTCACTTATGTCATCCTGTGGAGTTCACGGAAATGGAATATCTTGAACACATAACTTGAACACAAAACAGAAAAGTAAAAAAAAAGGTTCGTGACGATTTGAACCATCCCATGGGATTATATATGAATCCCAGATAATTTGACTCTGGGTGTGAAAAATTTAAGCAAATATTTGAATTTTTGTGACCTAAACTGGCGCCCAACGTTGGGTTTAATGTTTTATATTTTTGCTTGGATACGCTCAGTTTGTTTCAAAAACGTATTAGAGCCTTGGAAAATTATTTTAAGAAGAAAAATTGAAAAATTGTTCCGTGTCAGTTTCATGTATAATTTATCCAGATTTACAATAATTTTGTGCTGATTCTGAAGAGTAAATGCGTTTTCTTAACAACTAAATAGTAATCCAACGACCAAAAGATAATGCCGATGCATTGCTTAGTGAAAACACATTAATTCAACGTCAGATTTCTAATGCAACATTTCAGCGCACCAACCAGCACCTTTTACCCTACTTAATACCGATTTCTTCAATATATAAAGGATTAAAACATTTAAACAATCTCCATCTCCAACTTACGTAATAAGACAGGGCCAATCGTTTTATTTTTTTAAGCAATTTAACTTTCAACTTACTGATCTTATTGCTGCTTCCAATTAATTGTTTCCTTCACATCTTTCAATCTTACAAAGAAAACCCAACGCTCACCTATAACCACCATCAATCGGAATAGATTACTGTCGCCCTCTGATCACCAATCAGCAGGAAAAACGCTGAAAATTGATCGATCGCTTGATCAATAGCGATCGTGCCGATGATCACCATCATCGTCTCTGATCGAGTGAGATCACTGATTGAACCGAATCGGAGCGCTGCGCTGTCACGCTGCTGTAGAGTTTACCACTGACTGCTGCCACTTTTAGTGTGTGCTGCTGATCACTTTTGTGGTTTTGCGAAAACCGAGTGTACACTACACCCTGTGTGCATTCGATCGAAATTTCAATCCCGGAATGATCAATCGACTTGTGTGTGTGTGTGGCACACACCAAAAGCATACACCCAATCCGAGAACGAAGATATAGAGTTGCCGCAATCGCTGTTTGTGGTCAGGGAAATTAAATTAAATTCATCCGCATAGCGAGTGGTTGTAGTTTCACCCTCAATACGATGAAAAACGTTAAAGAACCGCAAACGCTTTCCGTTTGAATGGGGACAAATATTTCTCTTCCGAATTTTTTGATGTTAATTTTGTCCACCAACAGTTTATGGGCGATGTCATCACCCCATCAAACAAAAATTTTGTTCAGGTCGGTTGAACGCATTATCACACTTTTCTTATTAGGATGCGACCGATGGTTACGGGTGGATTCAAAATATAGATTTTTAATAAGAGAAACAATTTTTTTCGGGTTGATAATCCCGAAAAGGGGATGAAAGGGTTGATGGTTATTAATTCGGATTCACAACACAACTTTAGTTAGTCCTTAACGAGGAAATTATTCCTCTTGTCAATTGGAGATTATTATCAGTGAACCAGAAATTTGTAATTATTAATAAGGTTTTCAACACCGGATTAGGCAAGGAGGCCTAACTAGACCGGGGCAGATGTAAAATTTGTGTTGTGGTAAGTACACGACGCTAGTTATTGAAAAAATATTAAAATAATAATGGTACAGTCTGCGTTAATAGATGAAGGAGATAGAGAATCTACGGGCTTTAAAATAGAAATGGAAAACAGAACTTGTCGAGATCGAAGATGATGCGTGTTCGCGTCGATGGTGCTTTGCAGCAGAACCATAAAACTCAGTAGACCCTACTTAGAACAATTTTCGGTTATAGCAACATCTTTCGAAATAAACTACCTTGGTAAACTTTTTTGGTTGTGAAGGGAGGACAACAGTGACAGCTTACGTCTTTACTTTATAAGCGCCTCGCAATTGCACAGAAATGTTATCCAAATTTCATATAACATATTTAAATAATTTAAAACATTTGAAACCAATGCGCAATGCGTTATTTAAATATGCTCTCAAAATAAGCTGAATTGGCAACCTCTTTGGAAGTGCCTAGAGTGTACAATATGTACTATATTTTAACCTTTTGACGTTTACGTCTATTCTGCCTTCATACATTCTCATTGTTATGAGTTTGTGGGAATAGGAACGAATCACAAGCGTTTGTTTATAACTGGCGCTCGACCAAAGGATTGTTTTTTGATTGACAACTCACTTCGAGGGCTGATAACTTGTTTTCTTATCATCATATTTTTGCTTTTTTTCGTTTACGACTGCTATGTCTTCATACATTCTCGTTGTTATGAATTTGTGGGTATAGGAACGATTCAAGAGATTTTATTTATAACTGGCGCCCGACCAAAGTATTGTTTTTTTTTAATGAGAACTCGTTTCAAGGGCTGATAGCTTTTTTCCTCTTTATACGACACACATTGTAGGTATACGAGCTAAGTTTTGGTTATTTTAGAATTCGAATTATCGACCAACTTGAGGTCCTTTACCAGATTCAAATTATTTATGTTAGCAGCTTTTCGTTGTTGTTTACGTGTTGGTATTCATATATTTTTGTTGATACAGTGAACAATATGCGAGCTAAGAAATTATAAAATAAATAGAATTTGAACGCAAAGATCAATTTAAATCTGAAGACGAAGACTGTATCTTAACCTGAATTATTTTAAAACCTAACCCAGAAAACACTATGTTGCTCAATGTGGATTGGGAAAATTGAATGGTGTTATGCAGAAAACCACCGTCTGATGTTAGTTCATTCCTTATTTCATACATAAATACCCTGGACCAAAGATACTCATTCCGTAAATTTTAAAACGATTATCGCGTTGAAAATAGTGAACGATAATCGTTTAAAATTTTACGGAATTCGTAGCACTCAAAACTGGCAGGGCAGGCTGAAATATAAGTTTCAATATTCAATAGAACGTAGTTGCAGCTTTTTTGCATTACTGCCCAAATGTTCTCTGATTCATTTAAGTCGGCTTATGCCGAAGCTTTCGAACAACTTGGGATTTTCTTTATATTATCCTACAAGATGAACTGCCGCGCAGAAGGTCTGGTTTCGATTTCCAGCCGCAGCAAAACCTAAAATGATTTTTCACTGTCCCTCCTCTCGTGATGATCCTGGGTACTAACGAGCGTGTTGCGCCAAAATTTTATTTATTTTTTTTTTATTAAATTCCTTAAAAACAAAAGTTTACATTAGCAGATCTAAGGCAGATCTAAGAAAAATGGACCAAAAAATTGTCTAAGTGTGCTGGCGTCCTTGCTGTCAGCCACTCTAACCTAGGCATGTCATAAATGGCATACGATGTAACAAACCGGTCATATGTTACACCGTATGTCATTCATGTTTGCAGCATTTAGTGAGCTCCACATTCTGAGAATAACTTCAGTTGGTTATATCCTGTGATCCTTTTAAGGCGGTAAGGGAAGACATAATGTTCAGATTACTGTTAAGGGATCAAAGGAAGATCCCCACATGGGTACTGTTTATATCTTTCATTGGTCCATTCAGATTATAACATCGTGAGCAGTAACCTGGCTATTCTTCTGTTTACAATTCAGTACGATCAACTGCCTCGCAGAAGGGCTGGGTTCAATCTCCAGCCTTAGCAACACAAAAATGATTTTTCACTGGCCCTCACTTGTAATGATCTGACAAATTATCAGAGTAGTATCAATTGTCAAGGAAAGGAAGGATATCTCAACTTAGCCTTACGGATTAGGCATAAATCAGAAAGTCCCATCCTCGTGCAAGAAGTACACACGCACACATGTATGGTTGTGAGAAAAGTTAGGTTCTGAGTACTGATGAGCCCGTTGCGCCAAAAATATCCATTTATTACGGTCAGAGAACGCAGGCAGTTCGGCTTGTTAATAAGTACTCAAAAGTACTTTTGGATACATCAGGCGATCCGCAAGGGTACTAGTTCGATTCAGTGCTGTTCAATGCTTTTTATAATTTTTATAATTTTAACTTGATCAGAGAACCCTAATAGTTCGGATAGCCATAAACTGCTCAAAGGCAACATCGTACATAATAGGTGTCCCACAAGGTGGACTCTTTGTTCTGTGTCTGTTCTTTGATTTATTCTGTATGCTGTCAACGGCTTTGAAGAAAAATTTTAAAGACACAAAATTATTCTAATCAAACCGTACTCGACTCATGAGTTCGCCTTAAGAGTATGCTAGTGACCCTCCTAATCAGTGATGTAGAAAAAAATTTAAATTTGTCATTTTTTTCCGAAGAAACGTTTGATTTGCAGGTCTTATAGACAAAGACAATTGTAATTCATAAAGAGCAATAGAAAATCTTTATGAAGTACTTTTCTCCTCTAAGTATTGTCACGCGGCGGTTTGTGGGAGGACTACTGTCAGAAAAGTCAGTGATTGAAATCAGATAGTTTGAAATTTGTTTCATAAGAAACTTGTACCCTTAAAAACGTGTTCCCTAAAAAAATGTTTTACTGCCCTTTCTCGTGTAGAAGTTTAAAGAACAATAATAGACACTAAACTAACATGAGAAGCTTTCTAATTTTTTTTTTCGGAATTGTAAAATTATTGTGACCACCTTCCCATCATGTAGCTTCACAAATACATGATATAATATATGACATGTAAAAATTAATTTATTTTTATATTTAAATTCAACTATAAATGCTTTTTTTATATAAGTAAGAAATATATCGCTTTGATAAAAAAAATATATTTCAACACCGCCCCATTCTACACCGATTGCCACTCTCACCTTGTCTTTAAAAAAAAAACTTAGTTCGACACATAATTGCCAGTCCTTTTAATAAATTAAGTTTTCCTTTTTTTTTAATAAAATTATTATATAAATATATTTATACCTATCATCAATATTAAAAGATTTTTTTAATGACACAAACTTAAGAAAAAAGCCGTTTTATAAACAAATTTAACAAAATTTTCTGAATAAAATGATAATTAAAAAGGAAACATGCGTATTTACATAAATGTAAACATTTGTTAAGTAAAATGTGACAGATTTCCAAAAAGCAAACAAAAAACACAGCGAATTAGAAAAAAAATGCAAATGTGACTATAAAACAAAATGGAAACGGTCCACCATTTAATTGAGTGAAATTAGAATGAATATCTTTTAAAAAAAGCAACATATATACTGAAGAGTTTTTATAATAAATTTTCATGCAAAATTATTTTGTTAAAAAAGCACCACACAGATTGATTTTGTTTGCTTTGATGTTTTTTTTTTTTAATTGTTCAAGATGCATTTGACTGCTTAAGTTTAATTTCTGAACTACTAAAAGCAAATAAAACTTAAATCGCTATATTTGTCAGCTAAGGGACAACAAAGGCCTATGCGCCTCGACTACGGTATCTTCTTTAAGAGTAAACCAAACATATTTTCTTGACAGGGTAGAGATACAACGGACTAGCAAAACCCTAAACCAAAGTATTGGCAAAAATATTTTCGAAATGTTATGTACAGTTCTGCAACATTTTAAAAAAAAAATGTTAAAAAAAATGTTTTTCCGATGCAAAAAGTTGGTATATGCATTGACAGGCGGAAGATTCAATGGCGCTTTCTAGGTGCTGTATTGTCCGCCTGCAATCTTCGTATGACAGTTTTTGACTTAGACGGCGCAGATAAGTAGGAGGCTACGTCAAAAACCTATTTGCAGTTTCATGGGCAGTATTGCCAAATAATGAAGTAGTCAAACAAAATTATGAAATTTTTAAAATTTTTATTAGAATCATGATGCCAATGTATCCTTGCAACATAATCGAATATTCAGAACTCCACAGAAAAAAATGGTTACAGGTAGAACTAAAAACTCCGCAATTTTATAGAATTTAATTTGTTGATTTGTACGTTTAGGCCAACATCATTCAGATAGAATACGAAAATATGGGACTATTACTTTTAATGATTAATTCAATTTTTAACAGAAAATCAAAAGCAAGGACCCGAACCTACGTGTTAAAATGATTATCAATAAATCATTTACTTATAAATTTCCAATATCAGTATTTCTAATAAGCAGGAAATAAATAAGCAACCCGTTTATATGCGCCGATGGTAATTTATAAATTTTGAAAAACAATTTTTTTTAATGTTCATCAAGTATAAGTGGCTTAAAAGTCTTTTTTCTATGTAAGAACATTAAGAACTCTTTCAATTATATTTCTTTTAATTTTTTTTTGTTTTAAGCATAATCCTTATGCCAGATCTATGATACTACACGATCGCAAAGCGAACCAAACTTGAAGAGTATTTTTTTTTTAAGTTGCTAGTCAAATATTTGAACTAAACGTGCCTCCCTGCAATTTTATGGCGTTCCAACGGCACCCACTTTTCATGCTGTGGTTGTCAAATTTGAGCAATATGTGCAATGTGATGCCTCTTTTGACACGATGACGTCCGACACAGCTTAGGCATACCGGGTAACACGATTAATCGGATTTTGAGGAAAGATCTGGTCCTAATAACCTTAGAAGACCCAGTTGGTCCAACAGCTCAATCCTGGTGACCCCGAAAATGGTCAGCAATACTGCAGATTGACGAAGAATTTTTGGAAAATTGTATGATGACCTTTGGGGCACATTTTTTTATCTGAGAGGGTTTGTGAAATTTCAAAAAAAAATTCAGATTTTTGGGCAAACAGAATAGAAAATATTAATGAAGTACTTTTCTCCTCTAAGTATTGTGACGCGGCGGTTTGTGGGAGGATTACTATCAGAATTGTCAGTGATTGAAATCAGATAGTTTGAAATTTATTTCATTAGAAACTTGTACCCTTAAAAACGTATTCCCTAAAAAATTGTTTTACTGCCCTTTCTCGTGTAGAAAGCACACAGAATACTAAAATCTTCAATAACACCCCTTACAATAAGTTCGCGTTACTGTTTGGCGTGGAAGAACCAAATTTTTGGGCCATATTTTCATGAAAATGATGCCGGTGCCAGAGTTACGTTGAAAGTGTGCAGCTACAGAACAATGCTTCAGGACTTATTTTTTCAACTAGCGTAAGCAGACAAAAACACTGAGCTGATTTGATTTCAGTAAGACGGTACTACCGCTCACACCGCTCGTGTGACATTGTCTCGCATTATCTCAAAAAGTGCTGAATTTGAACGGCACCGTGATCGCCAGATCTGTTGGCTACGGAATTTTTGTCTTGGGGTTACCTAAAAACTAAACAGGAGATGCAACTCAACATTCACACAGCGATGGTTCAAATTACGGCTTCAACAATTCAAAAAGTCATAGAAAGCGGCACATATAGAGCCAATGAGGACCTAAAACTCAACATTCTCACAAAAATCACTCAAGCTACACCATCAACACTTCAAAAAGTCGTGGAAAGCGCCACTTAAAGAGCCCATGAGTGCGTGCATTTTAATGGTGGCCACAAAACCGATATGATTTTCCCAACAAAATTTAAAAATATTTCACTATAATTTTTTTCATTAGTTTTTATCTTTTCGTTCAAAAATTACTCCAGATATACTTAGGAAAACATCTTTTGAGCCACCCTGTATAAATATAAATTGAAAGAGTCAAAAATAATTTCAATCAGACCCTATATAATTCATGAGTTTAAATTATGAGTTCTACATAAATTATTTAAAAAGGCTTTTACATCAGCCTACACTTTAAGAACTAAAATAAATTTGATAAATATTCTGATACACAATTTTGAACAAAAATTTGATGGCAAATTTTTATTTTGGATCTCTATTTTAAACGTCCACGTTGAAACAGGTATTGTCTAACCAATGTTCATATACTAACTCTTTCAAAGAGGTCTTTAAGTCCGTGAGTCAGTCTCGTTAAAATATTTCACCACTGAAATTGTTTTGACATTAGAGTACTAAATAAAGAATTTAATTTTTCAACCTGCTGTTTGGAACGCTTTAAATTTATCCAGTTGTTAATTTAAGACGTTTGGAATTACAAATGTGGTATGAAATTATTTAACAAAAAGCAGGTAACATATATTTGCTATAAGAAAATATAGTCCACGATGTAAAACAAATTTCAATTGAATTTTTGAAATTTCGTTCGTTGTATTAAAATTTTATTTAACATGAACAAAGTGAGATGGATGTTTTCGAACATGCACACAATTGCAACAAAATATTTTATTCTGGAAATGGTGAACAATTAGTTTTGTTGTATTATATAACTCTGACAATTTTTTTTTTTTAACAAAATGTAAAAAGAAATTTTTGTTCAACTGTAATGGCATTTCTCATAAGCACTAAACATATTAATGGCAATCTGTAAAATTTTAATGTGAAATTATTTGTTTCAATTTGTTTAATACAGCGAAAGCATAAAAACTGTTATCCCTACATTATCGTCAAAAATTATTTTAATGCAATTGCCACACTGCCTTAATTTAGTTTTAATTATATGCAATTGAATGGCAATATAATTGGAATGTTTCGAAAGCTTCTATCGCTAACGAGAATTTAATTTATTTTTACTTTAAAATTTATGAATTCAAAAAAAATTTCCATTTTTCGAAGATGAATTGAGTAATTAATAAAATATTTTCAAAAAAACATACAAGATTCACCTAGTTTTTCTGTGTAATCATTTCCAAAAAAAAAATTGTGTCTATTAAAAAAAAAATTATTTGTAAAAATTTATTAACTATTTACTCGAAATAATTTCGTGAGCAATTCATTTCATGAAGATGACGTGAGCAATTCATTTCATTTTTCTAAAAACGATTCAAGTGGACCTACAACTAAGTTCTCTGTTTAGTCCTTTTCAAAAAAAAAGTTTCTACAAAAAAAAACTCGATTTATCAAGAGTTGTAACTAATTATTTAACCGAAAAGAAAAGTTTTTATTCGAAGATGAAGTGAGCAATTAATTTCTTTTTTTTAAAAAAGATACAAGTCGGCTTACAACTAATATTTTCTGTGTAATCCTTTCCAAAAAAAAATGTGTCCATAAAAAACGCATGGCTTTTAAAAATGTGTAAGTCAACGACAAAAATCTTTAGGCAAAATAATTTACTTTTTCGAAGATGAAGGGAGCACTTAGTCAATTTTTTTTAAAAAAGGATGGAAGTGACCGTACAACTAGCTTTTCAACATATGTGTCTTTAGTAAAAACATGATTTTTAAAAATATGGTAATCAACAACAACCGAAATGACATTTTTTTTCGAAGATGCGACTAAATACAGGGTGTCCGCCGAGAAGGTATACTACTTTGTTTTGCCACCATTTTGGTAAACATTAGTCTTGACAGTTCATATTTGGTAGTCGTGAAGTAGACACGTGGCAAATTTATTAGGGAAAAATATTCGAAAAACTAACGTGTTTTAATTGTTAAAACATTTTATCAAAATCAATCATCGATTACTGTGACGATGAGAAAGTTACGTAAAATTTGTTGGAAGAAACAACGTGCCAACAAAACGCACTATTTATCGTGTAGTGAATGATTTTGAAGAAAGAGGTCTGTAGGTGATAAGCGCAAGCATGGACCACAACGTACTGCAAGATCGACTGAAAACATTACTGGTGCTCTAAAAAGTGTTCAAAACAATCCATCAACCTCAATTCGACGTAGTGCTCAGGAGCTTGGTCTTAAAAGAACAACTTTGGCCACAATTTTGCACAAGGATTTGCATTTTCTTTTTTTTTTTGTTTAAGATTCAGTTGACACAAGAGCTTCTTCCACAAGACCATTTACGCTGCCATATGCCAATAGGATATTACAGCTAGCCCATGACAACCCCGATTTTAATGAAAAAATCATAATGAATGACGAGGCACATTTTCATTTGAATGGATATGTGAATAAACAGAATAATTAGTTCTGGCCAATCACTCACCTTTGCATCCATTAAAAGTTACAGTCTGGTGTGCAATTTGGTAAGCAGGAATTGTCGGACCTTACTTCTTTGAAAATGAAAACGGCGTAATGATAACTATGAATGGGGGGCGATATCGTGATATGATTGAAAACTTTTTAACGCCACAACTGCATGCTTTGGGCTTGATTAAAATGTGGTATCAATAAGACCACATTGCATTGGATACATATCCACCTTACACCAATTAATATTGCATCCAAAACTATGTGGATGTAAACGTTGCTAAAAAAAAATATTTTTCTGGTTTAATTTTAGAGTATTTTGATTTGGTTCGGACGTCTAGCGTGATTTGTGAATCGAATTCCCAGCTAATGCCTGGACCGATTTTGATGGTCGACCACTAATAATAAAGCTGAACAGTTCTCGTTAACGTTAACGTAAAAAATAAATTTTTACACTTAAACTATATACAGTGAGAAAAACGTACATCATACATCTTTCCGTGATTGTTCCATAATTACAACGGAATAACTGCGAGACCTCTTTCCACAACAAGTTATTTCAACAAATGGTGACGTTGATTGGCCTTCACGGTCGCCAGATTTGACTGCCTTGGACTTTTTTTGTGAGGATAACTGAAAAGCAAGGTTTATGCAAACAAAACAGAAATGCTTGAGCAACTCAAACAAAATATTCGCGATGAAATTAATGAAATACCGCGTGAAATGTGTGAGAATGCAATGAAAAATGTGATTAAAAGTGCTCGCATTTGTGAGACTAACATAGGCGGACATTTACCTGATATTGTATTCCATACATAATTGCCGTCATTAAATAAAACATTTATCAATATAAGATCCATTCTCTCTCATTAAATCAAAAATTATAAACAAACAAATTAGTATACCTTCCCGACGGACACCGTGTAATTTAATTTTTGCAAAAAGATACAAGTGGCTCTATAACTTATTTTTCTTTCCAAAAAACTAATTTTATATAAAAAAAAAACATGATATGTAAAAATGTGGTAAATCAACGACAATAATTATTTAACCAAAATAATTCCTTTTTTTAGAAGACTTTCCAAAAAGCTGCATGTTGCCCTAAAACTAATTTTTCTGTGTAGTGCTTTACAAAAAAACACAATCTTAATAAAAAAACACATGATTTGTGAGAATTTAAAAATTTATAAAACAACAGCAATAACTATTAAACCAAAGAGAACGAAACAAACAAATATCTACCGATCGTCCGTTGGAGATCATAGAACAGCTCAGCTCGCAGGGATGTAGTCTGAGCGTATAAAATTGTGATGATGTATTTGTAAATTAAAATACGTATTTATCGTTAAATATATTATACACTCCATCTGTACAAAAACAAATTAATTAAAAACATTTATCCTTATAAAACAGCCATTAAATTGATTGACTCTAGACACTATATGATTATGTACATTTCATAAACAAAAAAATATAAAAAATAAAAATCATATAAATACTCACATTCACCAACACAAATAAAAAATAATAAAAAACAAAATATCATTATATATATAATATATGTAAACACATTCACCAATGTTGCTCTTGTTTAAATATTCTAAAAAAAAAAAGTATTATTGCTATTTTCTTAGTTTTCATTTTCATTTTGTGTTGTTCTCCATGTGATCTCTGCATTCCATTTAAATATCTTTCTATATATTCTACATACCACACCCCTGGTCTGATTGTTCACCCCTTCCGGCGGACGATCCTCGCAGAGATAACGATTTTTTTTAAATTACTTTTTTTCGCGTTTTTTTTTTTGTTTTTAAAACTCATAAGGAGATTTTTTTAAATTGTTTAAATTTTTTTTATTTTGTTTTGCAAAGTTAGAATTTTGTTTACCTCTCAGGTGGCTTGATTGATAAGCATCTGCAATTAAAAAAAGAAAAAAATCGGCCGTTCGGTTGAATGAATTATTTAGGTTATAAGCTAAAAATTATAAAAAAAAAAAACGAAAAAATAACAAAAAGCAGATACAAATGTTTATAAGAAAAATTAAAAAAAAAATTAAACTGTATACCTATGAATGAATGCAAGAAACCAGAGCAAAGCGTAAAGTGAATGAAAAGCAATAATACCGCAAAATTGCATAAAAAAGTAGTTAAAAGGAACAAAGAATAAAGTAGAAGTAGAAGTAAAAAAAAAAATGAAAATGAAAATGAAAATGAAAATGAAAACGATAAAAATAATAATAACTACCTAGGGGCGAGTAAGTACAGGTTCGTTGAATAATAAGGGTCGTTCAGTTCTTCGGTGGAAGACTTGGAATATCAATTGTACTATAAGCGGTATCAATATGGCAGAAAAACGGACACAGAATGCATAATACGCGAAAGGGTTTCGCCTAAAGGACGAATGCCTGCACTGTACACATTCGAGTGTGTATAGTGTCCGAGTAAATGGAAAGAAAGATACAAGGATAAGGGCAATAATATGTATGTCCACGAGCAGACTGTGTTATTATGATGGTTTTCAGCTCTGAGCGCAATCGAACAAAAATATTCCAAAGTTTTGAGGTGTATATTAGTACTGATGGAGGGGACGATAATATACGGAGGATTCATTGGGCTAAGTGCAAATAGTCATGTGGAAATAGTTTAACCCTAGGATAGGTTTTACGAGCTATGGCCAAGTGAGTGATAGAACTCTTGGCAATTTCAAAGTGAAGACATTACAGAATACCGATGAGAATTAAATGCCTACTTGGCATTGGGTTCGAGGCGTTTTCCGAGTGACAGATATTCACCCATATCGAGGTATCCGTTCGGAACCAAATTTTCTCCGATTTGTTCGATGTCGGAGAATTTTTAAGGAGATATCCGTTCCGATTTCCATTTCGAGCAGATCTTCCGACGAAGTTCATCGCAAATAATCGCGCGATGACTTAAATCAACAATTTTTGACAGATACACCATGAATTTATTCAGAAGTTCTCCAACGAAAAATTGTTGCGGAATTCTTACGAAAATAAAATCCACCCCTGAACTGAATAAAATAAAAAATAAAATTATTTTGTGTATTACTACAAAATCGTGTTCTAGAAAAAAAAAACGACAAGAACGCAACAAGAAAAAATTGTTTAAATATTACATACACCTGACAGATTCTCAACCACAAGTGAATGTATGCTTCATTCACTTTGTTCCGCAACGGATGTTTCGATGGTCAAATGAGTTCCGATCGGAACTGACTTTCGTTTCGAAAATTCTATGAATGGATAACTCGATAGGGCTGACTTGTGTAAACACTTTAAATAATTTTAGAGACTATTAAGTTTTTGAACCTTCTATTCAGACAAGCAGGTTAGAAACAGTGTGACATCGACATCCAAATGCAACCTTGGTTTTTTTTTAATTTTCCACAGGTGAGGCAAACCTATAACGCAACTTCGACATGATTCTTCGAGAGATACGTCCTCTGAACTGACCTTCGTTGGGGAAATTCTTTGAATGGATACCTTGATAGGGCTGACTACTTATAAGGGTGTCGAACAGTTCTAATTGTATTAACACTTTAAAGTTTTTTTTAGAGACTTTTAAGTTTTTGAACCTTCTATTCAGAAAGGAAGGTTAGAAACTGTAGGGTACCGACATAGAGTCTTATAATTATCTTAAAGCCTTCTAAGTTATTGAACCTTCATTTAGAGAAAAGGTTAGAAACAGTGAGATACCGGCATGATCTCCAAGCTTGGATTTTATTAAACTTTTAACATGTGAGGCAAACCTATAACGCAACTTCGACATGATTCTTCGAGAGATACGTCTTCTGAACTGACCTTCGTTTCGGAAATTCTTTGAATGGATACCTTGATAGGGCTGACTGCTTATAAGGGTGTCGAACAGTTCTAATTGTGTTAACACTTTAAAGTTTTTTTAGAGACTTTTAAGTTTTTGAACCTTCTATTCAGAAAAGCAGGTTAGAAACAGTGGGACAGCGACATCCAAATGCAACCTTGGATTGTTTTAAACTTTCCACAAGTGAGGCAAACCTATAACGATACGTCTTCTGAACTGACCTTCGTTGGGGAAATTCTTTGAATGGATACCTTGATAGGGCTGACTGCTTATAAGGGTGTCGAACAGTTCTAGTTGTGTTAACACTTTAAAGTTTTTTTATAGACTTAAGTTTTTAAAACTCCTATTCAGAAAAGTTAGAAACTGTAGGATACCGATATTAAAGTTTTATAATTATTTTAATGATTTAACACTCTACTTCGACATCATTCTTCGAGATGATACTCTGATCTATAATTTTTGTAGATTGAGTATAAGCGGAACTTCGTCTTCTGCAAGTTCGTTCTTTCGTTCTCTGTAACAAAAATAATTGTTGTACTCTCTTGTTCGTGTCCTTGTTAGTTGAGCTACAACGGAATCATGTGCTTTAATTAGGCACAGGAATAGACGACTCATTGAAATTTAATTGAGGCCGTTCTTTCGACCTGAATGGGTTTAAAAAAATGTCTCACTATATGCACACTGTCTAGAGAAGTGTATTTTTGGTGATAATGATTCAAGACAGGTTTCCGGAATATTAAATTTTTTTAATACAATCAGGCTGGTTAGATAGAAAAGTACAAGACGCGTAATATAAGTATTCGAGCCATAAATACCATTTCTGTTAATTTTTAATTAAAAACAAAGACGTCAAAACAAGACGCGTTTTGTAGGTTCATAAAACTTTTAAACAATCGATACGTAATACAATTATGACGTAAGCTCAGACATAAGGGTACAAGACTCATTAAAATGTTAAACATGTTGGATTTTCAGCAACAGATAATATTGCTGCAGGAGAAACGAAGCTTCTTAGGTCTTTTAAGCAAAAATAGGTTTTTGAAAACATAGAGAATAGTTTATGAAGCTTCTAAGCTTATTAGGCGTTCTATAAGTAATCTATTTTGAGAGAGGGTTTAGCAGGTTCATGGAATATCAACCTCATTTAATGCCTTTACAAAAAAGTATTTTTCAAGATATAAAGCAAGTTTTATATTATCATCGTTAAAAAAGACGATTAACTACCTTTAATACCTTTTGGAGGTAAGCTCAGACATAAGGCTACATGCTCAATTTAATAGGCTCAGGTTTGATCAATAAAAATACAACTTTTGGCCGCAACAGGCTCATTAGGACCTAGGGCCGAGCTTTCTCACAACCATTCATGTGTGCGTGTGTACATCTTGCATGATGGCGGGGTCTCCTGTTATATGCCGACTCCGAACGACGAATTCGAGATGAGCTTTTTATATTAATACTACTCCGATGATTTGTCAAATCATCAGTAGGTACAATTTGTTAGGATGAAACTATTCACGTTATTTTCAAAAAAATTATACTTTTGGAGACAAAAAAGAGAAATATTTGGAATTAACGGCCCATACAGCGCCTCAAACCTAGCTACCCATTAATTTGTGGTTGCGAAGTTTTTATTTCTGCCAAAAAAGAAGAGGCCTCCTGTTAAACACCGAACGGAAAATTTGAGAAGCTTTCCATGGCATGGATACTCTTGGGTGTTTGTCATATTTTCTCAAGATGAGGAGCGGTGAAAATAGCTTAAGAGCTGTCACTTTCGGGACATTGTCACTAGAGACCCCTAACCACTAAACCACTGCGCCGAGTTTCCAGCTTCAATATAAGTGAAAATAGGTCTTCTGGAGATTTAGGGTGATCAAATGCTATGACCGATTCTCCAAGGACTTTCTTAGCGAGTGCGTTGCTAAGGTGAACGACACCTGGGCTGGCTTGAAGCTAAAGCTAATCTTATATAATGACATCCCAAAGAGACCCAGGGCCCGCATTTGGTTACCCAATATGAAGATAGAGAGAGAAAGGCTCCTCCAATGTCTTAAACTCTACTACCCGGCTGTTCCAATGGATGACTGGTCAATCATCAAGGACTGGTCAATCATCAAGAAAGAGGTTATTGATAAATAGTGAGTGGCTGGTGGCTCTCGAGAAGGCAGATTTCAAACTTAGGTTTGGTATAAAGCATGCCAAGCTTCAGATATTCACGTCATCTAGTCCTGAAGGCGATGAAGACATCGTAAAAACCGACAAGCTGTTGGAGGACCTTATGATCGAGAAAAAAAAAAACATCAAAGGAAAATATTGAAAGTCATTCAGGTTAACCTTAGCAACTCAAGGTGTGCTTCAAATAATCTGATGGTTTTCCTAAAGGCTTGGATATCGGCATTATCCAGGAGCCGTGGGTGTGAGACTCGTCCATAAAGGGACTCCAGGGCAATCAATACAACCTGTTTAACAAACAGCAGGACACCGGTAAGGACGGACTCAGTGGCGCTATCGTTAGTGCGATGAACTGCAGCGCAGAAGGTTCGAATGATTTTTCACTGGCCCTCCTCTCGTGATGATCTGACAAATTATCCATGTAGTACCAATCGTCATAAAAAGCTTATCTCAACTTAGCCGTTCGGATTCGGCATAAAACAGGAGGTCCCGCCATTGTGCTAAGAAGTACACCCGCACACATGAATGGTTGTGAGAAAAAAGCGGGCGGAAAGTGCGAAGGGAAACATTCGTCGATCGTATGCGTCGGCTATGCTGTTGTTTGATGCAGGGGTAGGAATGTGAACATTGGGGTATCAATATCAGTGCTCTTTGCCTCAATGTAAATGGCTCATGACAGACCAGTACCGCCAGAGGAGGTGCAGAAACTCATAGCCACAACAACCAAAGCGGATAATATGCTGATGGGCTGCGACTCCAAAGCAAGGCATACGGTATGGGGAAGCTCAGAAGACAATAAAAGGGGTGAGTCACTTTTTGATTTTCTTTTAACTACCAACAAGGGTACAACCCCAACCGTCGACTTTCCGAGCACGAAAACACAAAGGGGGAAGAAGACCTGGATATTACAGTTAAAACAAATATGGACAGCTTTGAGATTGAAAACTGGAGATTGGGATTGGTCTGGAGTTACTCTCAGACCGAAGGTGGATTCTCTATGACTTGTGTCTTAAGGCCGAAACCAGTCAACAATTTGGAAACCCCAAGAGAGTTGATTGGACCAAGTCCTTCGGACAAAACTCAAAGCCACACAAGAAACAAAAGCCCTTGTTATCGAAGAATTGCAGGCAAAAGTACGGACTTTTGAGAATGCGATAAACTTTGCAAACAAATGCTTCCATAAAGGCTGCAACTGAATAATATTCAATCAGGCACAAAAGTTCATGTCTGATTGAAACTAAAAATAGGCCTGTCTTTCAAATAAAAGGTATCCTATGTTTAGTAAGTTTTCTTACGGCATGCAGATACTATTAAGGGGGGTTTTCAAAGGTATCTTCATATGCAAGACTAGTTTTTAAAAAAAAAATCGATTAAATAATAGTTTCGACACAATATTTCAAACACAAGATCACAGGACTCGTTGAACTTCTAGGTAGGTTACGTTTTAAAACCATGGATACCATTTTTGTGAACGTAACGCTTTTCAATTTTTCAGTAAAAAAAAGTATTTTTGAAGTCCTAGACCAAAAGGCTTTCATTTGAAATTTCTTAGCTTATTTTGCGTTCTTTACGTTATACACCTATCAGACCCAATTTAGTTGGTTCAGCTGTCGAGCATATATATACAATTTCTGCCACCGAAATAATTTTTTTTTTAATTCGTTTACAAAAAAGGTTGAAGACCTTCCAAAAAACATTCTAAGCTTGCTCAGCGTTCAATGCGTAAGACCATTTTGAGGCAAAGTTATCATTTTTATGGAAAAATCAACGATTTCTGATTATTTTACAAAAAAAGGTTAAAAACTGTATTTGGAAGGTTCTAAGCTTATGCAGCGTTCTATGCCTAATACCCTTTATGAGGCAAGGCTATCATTTTCCTGCTTTTTAGTTCTTACACAAAAAAAGTTGAAATCTGTGTTTTGAAGTTTTTGAGCTTTTATTCAGCAGTCAACACGTAATACCATTATGAAGCAAGGCTACCATTTTTGTGGAAAAATCGAGGCTTTTTAATTCTTTTACAAAGAATGTGAAAACTATATTTGGAAGGTTCTGAGCTTTTGCAGCGTTCAATGCCTAATACCATTATGATGCAAGGCTACCATTTTCGTGGACAAGAAACGCTTTTTAGTTCTTTTACAAAAAAAAAGTTGATGACTATTTTTGGAAGGTTCGCAGCTTATTCAGCGTTCAATACATAAAACCGTTGGCAATGCTACGATTTAAAAGAAATTTTTGAAAAAATGAAATCAATGACAAGAAATCCCAACATTTCCATAAGCCCTCAATTTGACTTAATCAAAACCCCCAAAAGTATCCCCTTTAGTCTCGACTTCTTGACTTCAAACCCCCAAAAATCGCCATTCCACCTCTCATCACACCTGTCCGCTTATATCAACATGTCAATTATACGTCTCCTTCAAAAAAAAAAACCAACAACCGTCAACTGGATAAATGCGCGTGTAACCCATTTGAAATGCGTCAAGTCCAATATTCGATACCATTTCACGTTGTAAAAATAAACATTCCCAACAAGAACGAATAATGGTTCCCTTTCGCATTTCCAGCGTAATAGTGGATTGCATTTGAAATTCTCATTTCCGTTTTCCGGTCCCCGCACAAACAAGACCATAATATTTTCGAGCTTGGAAAATGCTATTCCTAAGGTACCTTGTCGAAAGTTCTAGACATCGTTACAACTTTCAAGTATGTTTCTGCACATTCTATTCAAACCCCCGGAAGTACGCAATGCATTCGAATTGGTTTTAGAGACTCCTTTGCAGTTTGTAGTGTTCTTGAATGGCAAGTCAAAGTGCTTCCTGCGAATATGTTAAGAAATGCAATTTCACTTCAGACACCCCCGACACATCGACATGGCTGCAAATAGTTGGTGAAAAAAGCGATGCGAATACATTTGGTTTGGAGGTATCTAGACTCGTCCATGTGTTCAATGGTTGTAAGGTCAATAGACTTGTTTCGAAGTCCATTAAAAACCTTTAAATTGGAGATTCTTGGACAAATATGAACTTAGATACTTTGATGGTTATTTGTGTAGATTTTATGGATGTAGTGGGAATTTGACCTATAGCTCACTTTAGAATAGCTCTCAGGTTATAAAAAAAAATATTGGGCTGATATTCAGAAAACTGTTGGCATATTTTAATTTTTTTTTAATTTTTTTTTAAATTTAATATCAAGCCATTTCAGGAAAAGATTGCATCCTACCCGAAAATTTAAGGAGTTTACCTGAGACTCTGAGAACAACAAAGTTTATCTTCGATCATGGGACAAAAGTGGCTACCAAAATCAAGGACCAATACCCTTTCATGTCACCAGAAATAAATCGTTTCATAGACCCTTAAAATATTCGTTAAGCCAATTGATTACACGAAATCTCTTCAGCTCGATTGGAGAGAATACGGTATTTGAGAACGTATGCAACCTTCCGCCCAACTAACAATTTGGCACTATCGAAGCTATTTCCCTCCCAGCAGTGTCAACTGTATGAAGTCTTATGGAAAAACATTTGGCGCACTTTTAGAAAGGTTATTTACTGTAAAAGGCTTTATAAAAGAAAATTATTAGTCATTCCGAAAATATTTGGTGCACTTTTAGGAAGCAGTTTGCTTTTATAAGACTTCTATAAATTCTTCTTAAAAGCCTTACAGAAAAAACTTTGTTTGCTGTAAAAGGCTTAGTAGAAGAAAATTATAAGTCTCTCCGAAAATATTTGGTAGACATTTAGGAAGCTATTTACTTCTATAAGACTTCTATAAATACTTCTTAAAAGCCTTACAGAAAAAACTTTGTTTGCTGTAAAAGGCTTAGTAGAAGTAAATTATAAGTCTTTCCGAATATATTTGGTGCACTTTTAGGAAGCTATTTACTTCTATAAGACTTCTATAAATACTTGTTAAAAGCCTTACAGAAACAACTTTGTTTGCTGTAAAGACTTTATAGAAGAAAATTATAAGTCTCTCCGAAAATATTTGGCGCACTTTCAGGAAGCTATTTACTTCTATAAGACTTCTATAAACACTTCTTAAAAGCCTTACATAGCCTTACATAGCCTTAAGTACATCATTACTCAATTGAAAAAAAATACAGTTTAGGAGAGAATTTAATTTTTTTTAAACTTTTGACGTAACAATGAAATTTGATGACTTTTGCGATTCACTATTATTATGTCGCAATTACATTTGCTTGCGATTATTTCACGCCTGTTTGGGTTAGTTTTGCTCTTTCAACAAATTAATACTTGGCGACGGCTTGGAAGATTTTTAAATCATTGAATGTAATAGGTCAAGTAGCCTGTAGTAGTTGGTTCGTTGGACTACTAAGCGTGAGTTTTTTATCCCGAAAGTGGCAATAACTAAGTTTTTTCACTATTCCACCACTTGCAAAAGTCTGATAAACATCCGTGAGTAACATGTCATGAGAAGATTCTCAAATTTTGTCAGATCATCACGAGAGTAGGGCAAGTGAAAAATCATTTAAGGTGTTGCTACAGCTAGGAATCGAACTCAGACTTTCTCTGCGGCAGTTCATCGCACTAACCATCGCGCCACTGAGCCTATCCTTCTTGATGGCTGAAATAATTAATTCGCACACACAAATGACGGTAGAAGCTGGCTTTGGGGCACTATCTGAAACAGATATTTCAATGTTTCAGTGCCGTTTTGTAATACTCTCCCTAAACGCTTGAAAATTGAACTTAAACCGGTAAGTGACACTTTTTTGCAATAAGTATCACTTAAGGGTTTAAGTTCAACCAATGATTATAAAGTCATACAGATGACGCATTGAGAACAAAAAACAGAAACTTTTGCTCACCAGCTTCATGGTACCGGCGGGCGGTATTCACGTGCGAACATGAGAAACGAGATCCAAATACATGGCGGGCTGTGCCAGTGCGACCCACCATAGAAGAAATTTTCTTGTTTGCTGTGCGTCATCTGTATGACTTTATAATCATTGGTTCGACCAAAGAGTATAGAGTCATACAGATGACGCATTGAGAACAAAAAACAGAAACTTTAGCTCACCAGCTTGATGGTGCCGGCGGTCAGTGTGCACATGCACACATGAGAAACGAGATCCAAACATATGGGGGGCTGTGTCAGTACCACCCGCCATAGAACAATTTTTTCTTGTATGCAGTGCTTCATCTGTATGACTTAATAATCTTTGGTTCAACTTTAGGTTTTAGGTTGAGTATCAGCAAACGATCATCAGTGGTTTATTTATTGGACTACTAATCAACTTGAAGTTTGGTTTACTTCCATTCTTTCAGAAGAAGCTTCTCAAATAAAACCTCAGGAATCGATATCCAATGTTGAGTTTCTATTCTTTCTGGCAAGAATAAACCTAAGCATACAAAATTAACTGCAAACGATTTAGGTTATGTACCAGTGGTTATGTGCGTCACATAGACCAAAAAATGTTGCTAGTGACCATCGTGCAAGGAGTACACAACGCATACATGAATGGTTATGAGAAAAAGCTGGACCCTTGGTGCAGACGATCCTGTTGTTTAACAAATTTGAATTTTTTGAGATCCTAGCTTCCAAATACCTACAGATTTACTCCGATTCCAACAGGGTTTATATTAAGAATTCAACCCCTTGCAGTGAACAAAGCTTTAGGGGTAACTGGGGCAATATTTAAGCCCAATTGGCCGAGATATTAATTTTCAAAGGCTTTTAAATGTCATTATTCTTCTTCATCTTCTTCTTCATCATCTTCTTCATCATCTTCAAAAATTGTTTGTTTAACCGTATTTCTCCATATTTTTAACAAAGGACTTGAAGGCAAGCTTCAACTATATTACAATGATTGGGTTCATCACAGAAACTACTTAAATATGAGTTACGCGCTAGACCGTCCATTGCTCCTTTGCTAATAGCTTGCAACAACCTTTGTACACTCTGATTCACATGCTCTGCCTTCGAATCTTAATAATAGACAATGAACCGGAAATTGTCCAAGTGTGCTGGTGAACCGCTGTCAGTTGCTCAAACCTATATAATCCAAACAAAAATTTGTTTAAGCATGGGCCTCACTTTTGAGAAAAAAATTTCAATCAATATTTTGAGCCACAATTGTTGTAAGGAAAAGTTTTTCAGGGTATCATTGTCGTAATGTTTATTCTTAACCATTTAAATAAACATCTGTCACGATTACTCAGTTCGATTTTTTTTTATTGACGAAATCCTACACCAAAATGAAGATTCTGATCCAACTAATTTGTTGCTTCCTTTATTTTTTAATACTAAATTTTGTCAGATGCCAAAAGTAGAAAACAAAGTAGTATACGATCCCGGCGGAATCCCTGTATAAAAATAGTAAGTTTCTCCATCTGGCTGAAGACCACCAACCTTCGGTCGGAAATTAAACGTTTTAAAAACTCCTACTTCAAAAAAAACGTACGACTATAGCTTTTTGGGGCCCAAATCAATTTAGCAATCAGTTTGGTCAGCATTGAATTCGGTTTGCAATCAAGTGATTGGCCGTGTTCCAAAACTAGTATTTAATGAGATATCTTAGATGAAGCTCACGGCCATTAAAATTAGCACAAAGCAGTAATTAAAGCGAAGTTAATAAATTTACCAGATGAAATGGTCTTCGAACTTTGGTTGAAATTCAGATTTCAGTAAGAACAATTCAGAACAAGTCCTTGACCCACTCGAGTTGAAATTTCATTGTTCACACAACACATAAATTTACAAATCCCTTAATCGAAAGTATTTTCAATGAATTTGGTTGCAGAAAATCAGACATCCACAAAAATCAAACGTAATCAAAACTGGCCCCTGAAATTCAGATTTTGGTTTTCGCACCTGAATTCGATCATTCCCAAAATCGAATAGCTAGGTCTTCTTTAGATTTCAATTCAAACCAGATAAAATTCGTATAGTGAAACTTTAATTTTGTACAATAACTCATAATGCTATGCAATAATATGATAAATCTGACAGTTGAAATCCAAACGTCTGATGTGAACACTAAAATAAGATTGTTGTCATTAGAACTAACATTTACAAATGAAGATTTTGTTTATTAACCAGTTGAAATTCAAATTATATTGTTTGCAATCTAATTAATAGATGTCCATCTAATAAATTATAATACGCATTTGACAGTTGCCATATAGAGATTAAACTCTTGACCCAGGTGATTTTAAATCTGACATTTATGAAGGAAATGAAAACCACTAGTCAAATTTAGAATTGAAAAGTTTGATTTATGTATAAACCAATCAAATTTGACAGTTAATTTGAACATTAAGTGTTGCCACTCATTTTTATGACACTTGAAATCACTTAGTTGGCGTTTACACCTGCACTCACATATTATCCACAAGTTTTTGCATCGGATTCAGTTATGTTTCCGGGATGAAAAAATAAACAAAAAACCTAACTAAGGATTCCAAAGTTTGAAAGAAAATATCTGAATTTGATAAGCTTGTCAATTGAAATCCAATATTTTGGCGTTTACTTCTGAGCTCGCATGTAATCCGATATATCTTGCGATAAATTAGAATTTTAAGTTAAACTATGAAATAGGAACCATCTGATATTAACTCTATTGAATGAATGAAAACCAGAAATTAAAATGAGAATTGAAAAGTTTTATGTATTATAAGAGCCTGTTAACATTGACAATGGAAATCTAAGTATTTGACGTCTACATTAAAACGTGAAATTCTATTTTATAAAATTCAAATTGACACAGTAGAGGTGACATTAAGAGCTCACAAGAATAAATTTTGCAGTTTAAATACAAACTTAACACCGAGGGTCCTTTTTTATGACAGTTGAAATCCCTTATTTGGCGTTTACACCTAAAGTCGCTTGTTATTCACAAATCTTGGCATCAGATTTGAAATAAAGTTTTTAAGTTTTTGCATCGGATTGAGTTATGTTTCCGCAATAAGTGAGAACAAGAAATCTAACAAAAATTGCAAAGTTTGATAGGCATTTTCTTTATGTGATAACATTGACAGTTGAAATCTAGGAGTTGGCGTTTTCATCTGAACTCGTATACTATCCTGATGTTGATATATTTCTAGGTGAATATGAATTTTTAAGTAAAATTATGACTTGGGAAGACGTAAATAAGACACAAATCTGATAAAGTTGACAGTTGAAATCTAGGAGTTGGCGTTTACATCTGAACTCGCATTTTATCCTGATATTGATATATATTGCGTCAAATTATAATTTTAAGTCCAATTATGAACTGGGAAGACGAAAATAAGACACAAATCTGATAAAGTTGACAGTTGAAAGCAGAAGTTGAAATGTAGGAGTTGGCGTTTACACCTAAACTCGTATATTATCCTGATATTGATATATTTTGCGTCAAATAATAATTTTAAGTCCAATAATGAACTGGGAAGACGAAAATAAGACACATATCTGATAAAGTTGACAGTTGAGTTTGAAAAATACGTAAAAATAAAAATCTGATAATGTTGACACATCCAGGACTTGGCATTTACATCTGAACTCGCATGTTATTCATAAATCTTGGCATCTGGTTTTAAAAATTCTTAAGAAAAATTGAAACTCAAAGTTGAATAATGGTTTGAGAAAACTTAAGGAATGCAAACATCCGGTAAAGCAGACAATTGAAATCAGGTATATTGTGTGCACAAGTCTTTGCTTTGCTTTGGAAATTCAAAAACTCGTGTTTGAAATTAAAATCGATTGTTATTCACAAATCCTTCGTTTGATTTTTATGCAAAATTTGGTGATTTACTTTCGCAGTCCACAAACTTTGTTAAAAATTTGTTTTTAAATGTCATTCCCATTTGTCAAACTTGTGTATGAATTTTTGAGTTATGTCAGTAGATGTAAAATTTTGTGAAACAATTTTATTAAGGAATTGTTCTACATATATTCAATCATTTTTTCTACGAAAACTAGGAATTATTACAAAAAAAATGTTTTTCTGTCATAAGTGTTACTTATTTCCCTCATTTTTTTTTGTTCAAAACTTGTTTTAAAAAAAAAAAATTGTGTCAAAAATTCTCCGAACCCGTTTTTTAAACAAAATAATTCGTTTTACCTAAGAATCTGATCTAACCAACTTGCAAAAGACTGGTCTCACAAAAGTCCTAGAGTGTACAAAACTGTCATGTGAAACTTCCAAAAATTGCCGCTCGAAATTAGACAGGAATGACAGGTGCTTTAAAATTTGACCAAACCCAACTCTTCATACTGAAATGAATGCAGAAGCTTGGCTTAAGGCATTATCTAGACCAACCAAATATAGTGTTTATCAATTGTTTCGAACAAATCTTTAATTTTGACAGTTGAAATCAAACTTTTCCCGTTCACACTGCGCAATGCAACCAAATGCAAAAAAAAAAACCAAAGCAAACAAAAATTGTATGACCAACAAAAGATGGAAAGAAAAAAAAATTAATTTAAATAAAATCTTACGCACACGTACCTCGCCGTCGTGCAGTCCCTGTAGAGTACATCGAAATCCTTGCAGGACAGCAGCTTGCAACGATTCACACCCGGCTGTATCGCGCCCAGACCACGCAATATCCTAACCTGCTCCACATTACAGACCAACGGCACAATATCTAACCGCTTTAGCTTTGTATAGACCGTATGCAGACCGCCCACCAAGTGCTTGAGGAACAGCTCGAAAGCTTGCGGCAGGCATAACATTGTCTCGCCGGATATGATAAATGCCGCCACTTTCTGACCGCGATATTCCACCAATTTACACTCGTTCGCGCTCGGATCGGATGTCGATATCGGCGGCGGGCTATTGTACGACCGCGGCGGTACATGGTGATGGGCGGCTGCCATTAGCTCTAGCGGTGATGCATGGTGCATCATCTGTAGGGAGTTCAAGAGCCCGAGGCTGTGCGGTGGCAGGCCGTGGGGCATACGTGGTGGCATACCCGCCGGCAGACCGCCTCCGTTTGGCGGTGGACTGTGCTGGTGGTGTTGCATTTGTTGCATCATCGAGTGATTAAGAGCCGCGGCAGCAGCCGCCGCCGGACTTGGCGGCTGTGGGTGACGCGATGGAGACATTGTTGGCGGGGAACAACTGGACGCGCGATTACGATTGGACACGGATCCGCCGTTTGTGGTGCTGCCACTATTCGGTGGCGTTTGCTGTTGCATAAGCATTTGATTCATCGCTGCGGCGGTATTGTTGTTCAGCGTATAATGCGGACTCGAACGCTTGTCGTTCGTATTGTTCATAGTCGACAGGGATATGGACGACACAGAGTCTAGGTCGCGCGGAGACGCACAGTTAATAGCTTGCACCGAGTCAATTGAGGACGCGACACTGTGTTCACTTGTGGTAGATAGCGTGTCAATTGCAGAATCCATTCTACAAGCGTTTCACTTGGAAGGGAAATTTTTTTTTTCCTCAATTCTAAAGAATTTTTTTTTTTAATTTCTTTTAATATTTAATTTTTTATTTTTTTTAAATCACTTCATCACTTGAGAGGGAAAACGAAAACAAAATCCGTCAACAACACACATCCGTCTCGCATCACAAGTGCAATGCAAATAAAACACACGCGACAGTGGCGCGACATACACGGCAGCAAATCCGAATTCGAATGCGAATACGAAAATGAATTCGAACGAGAAAAATGATTTTTTTTTTTTTTTCAAATTCACAAATTGTCGCTATCAGTGACAAACATTTCCACAAACACACTCGACTCCAACTGTCGCACGAATAGCAATCCCAACAATTAAATTCACCACTGGATTTGCCCTCGTCGCCATTCACTTATCGATGGTAGTTGTGTGAGTGAAATGGACCGACCACCGTTAGACAGAGATAGAGACGTAACGAACGAAGTACGAACACACAATCGGAACAGCAGACAATCGTCGTCAGTGTCGCAATCGGAACTGCTGGCACTCGGTGATGCCAAATTGAAAACTCGTCCTCGTCGCACAATCGTAACCGAATCCGCACAGAGAAACAATTGAAATGGCAATTCACATACAGGACGACGACCAACAGGATACCCAACACTCACACACTGACACTGAAGGCTGAAGAATTGTAAATTGAACACCGAGCGAGAATGACGCGCGCGCTCGCTACTCTCGCAATCGGAATGATATCTGATTACTGTTTGGAAATGTTCGGTCTGTGTATGGCTTGTGTTCTCCGTCTGTGTATGTCGTTCTGTGTGTTCTGTGCGATGAGAAATGATTTCTCGGATTGTTCCTTCTCACTCTCTGGCTACCGATTTACAATCGCAGCAGCAGCACAGTGTTGGCTCTATCTCTGTTTGACGTTCGCCTCGGGTGGAGTGTGCTGTTTCGTTTTCATTTCGTGTTCGAATTCGTCGTTCGTTCTTGTTGGTTTCTGTTTTTTTGCTTTGCTTTGTGTGTTTATTTCTCTTTTCTGAATATCTATTTGTGTATGAGTGGAAGAACTGTAAAATGCCATTTGGGTCTCATTGCTGCCGCCGCGCCAATCCAAATCGGAATGTGAACGTGTGCTCTGTCGCTCTCGTTGGCAGTTGGTGGTCTGCCATCTCACTCTCTTTCGTAAAACTCTTTCACATATATATGTACAAATAAAAATTGTCCAAAAGAAAGCAAGAAAATGATAATTTTTCCTAGAAGAACTCGAATAAAAGAAGGAGCGCGCAAAATTTGCACGAAGGAATGAAATGGAAATGTATGTGTGTTTGGGATGAGATTTTCTGTTCGAAATGTAATTCGGAAAGAGATAGCAAGAGCAGATGTTTGTTGAGATTATTTTTCTCCCAAGTCGGTCGGTGTGTGTGTGGGGGGTAATTTTCCTTTTTCTTCGGTTATTTTTTTGCAGGGGGGTATCGCGCATTTCTCAAAATTGTTTTTTGGAACTGTCGTCGTTTTGGCCCACGTCTGAATGAATGTGGAGAGGGAGCGCACACACATGGTCTTGGTTTTCCCTATTCCTTTGTGAGCTCGTTTTTCTGTTTTTTTTTTTTGAGTTTTCCTTGGGGTGGAGTAAAGAGACAAACCAATCGCAGTTAGCGAAACGTTATAGAGATGTGGAAATAATATATTTTAGTCCTGTTTAGAGAGGTACCTACAAATGGGAAATGTTTGCGAGGGCTTATTGCGAATTTGAATAGTTGGCTGGGTATGGGTTGGTAAATAGATACGAGGAAAATGTGGAATTGAGTGGGAAGGCGAATGGCAATAATTAAAATGCACATAAAGCGCATAATTCGTTGTTGATTGCGTGAATATGTAAAAGACAACGAAAAACGTTTAACTGCTCGCAGACAAACTTGAGAACACTTTGAGGGAAAAGTTAACAGATTAACCGCTCTTCTTCCATCGACACTCCCACTTTGGTGGGTTTATTTGTTCCTTTAGCTATTATTTTCTGTTGCTTTTGCTTGTGATGGGGAGAACATGTAAAACATTTAATTAAATACAAAATTATGCTAATGGCGTTGCCAGATGAAATGCATGTCGCAGGAATGTATCTGACGTGCGGAAGGATGAATTTTGAAAGTTTCGTCCTTGAGTTGGAATTTGTGTTAGAGAATGAAAAGGACAGTTATTGTGTAAGCATCATAGCAAGGTTTTACCGGAAATAGTGTGAAAATAAATCATTTTTAGCGTTATGAGATAGGTATACGGAGCAGTATCCAAGTATACCGGCCAAACCTGCCAGTCTGTGGTGTTCTCGTTACTTTATCAAGGACGGATCTCTTTTGAAAGATTTGGTATCAAAAATGGATAACGGTGTTGCTGTGGCATGGTACCGAGGTAGATAGATACTTCTTCTAAATCTGTCCAAATCTTCCAAATTTACAAGGAATGTGTAAAACTGCTGAGCTATCATGTCGCACTAACCATCGCGCCACTGAGCCCGTCATAACATTCCACAAATCTTAACCTACAGATACTGGCACATTTGACCTGCAGAGTATTCGATTCCCAGACAAATGGAAGAAGAAAAGGTCGTCCACCTTTGTGTAGAAACTGACCTCAACCAACTTGAAATATGGAAATGGAGGCAAAAAGCTAACGACTGGACTAACTGGAGATGCGTGAGCTTGTGAATGTTCCTTTTTCATATTCCTTAGCACTTAGGAATTAGTCCCTAGACCCATCATTGGGTTTTTAAGACACTTAGAGACTGGAAGTAGGTACCTTGTAAGTAAGCGCCACTTAATATGTAAGTTACCGCAAGGTTTCGAAAAGAAAGCGGCTGGGGCTTAGTCCCTTAAGGTTTTGGAACCTAGTGATAGAGAGAAGGAAAAGGGATTGCAGGATAGTTTTAGTTTGGAACTAAGCAGTAAATAAGCCGGGTTTCGAGATGAAAGATGATAAAAGGGGTCAAGCAGAACACGTGGGTATAGGGGTTTCGAGATGAAAGCTGATATAACTGGTCAAGCAGAGCACATGGGTATAAGGGTTTAAAATATGTTAAGCAGAACCAAAGAGTATACAATTACCTACAAAGAGTAACTACGCCTCACAGCTAAATATTTTGCAGCCGTTTCAGAATTCCGACGCCGGCGGTAAGTGCGAAGGGGAAATTTCATCGATCGTATGAGTCGACTATGCTGCTGTTTGTTGCTGAGGTAGCAATGTGAATACTGGGGTATCAATGTCAGTACCCCACGTAGAAAATTTTTGTTGTATGAGATACGCACTTCTATACTCTTACGCAAAACACATGGATGTAAGACTTACTGATTTTAACTTAAGATACGGCTTCCAGACTCGTTGAGGGTCTCTTCCTGAGACAATTCAGCCTTTCATCCTCCTAGATAACATTCCATTGATATAATTTCGAATAGGAGGGGCTTGACCTCGTCATGTCTACTCATGAGTTGTAGCCTAACTCAAGTCCATTAAACGGTGCACTCATTAGAGTTAAACGACATCATATGTATTTAAGTCACCAAAACGGCATTTTACCTTCACGATTGACTTGGTGCGTAAAAGATTGACGTCCTGAGTTTCACGTAGAGGAATCTTTTTGCACAGCTCAACTCTCTCTGTTAACCCGAGTTATTCAGTCCAAGAGCTCTATGGCATCCGCGATGGCTCAATCCTTAAACCGAAGTTTCGATCTTCTATGTCGCCTCAAACCTAAAGGCTGGGATGCAGAGATTCTTCGGGCTGGAGCATTTTTGTCCAATCTCTCGATGACGCCGAGCCAATGAAGTCTACGTGTTTAGATGAAGAGGACGTACCTATAGTGCAAAAGGACTAGGTATACGTCCTCTTCTTGGTTAAGCTCATAAAGTTCGTAGTTGTACCGCCTTCCTCGCATACCTACAGGACCAAAAATTCGGCAAAGTATTATGCTTTCGAAAGTGAGCAATATTTGCTACGCTCTCATGCTTATTGCCCAGCACTAGGCACTTGTAGGATTAGGTTCTGGCAGAGCTGACATGTGGACGGGTTCAGAGTTTTGATCCCATTTGCTTCTAGAAACCGAAATACCATCGGTTTCTTAAATTCAGTCTTCGTTGTACGTATAAAAAAACAAATTTTTGGCGCAACAGACTCGTTAGTACCCAGGGTCGAGCTTTCTCACAACCATTCACAGCCGCATACGACAGCATTTATAGAGACTTACTATACAGAGCCATGTCTAGTTTTGGTATTCCACCCAAACTCATCCGTTTGTCTAGGATGACGATGGCTGCTCCATCAGGGCCTACAACGACCTCAGCGACACTTTCGATACCAAAAAAGGATTTAAGCAAGGCAATGCGCTGTCATGTGACTTCTTCAAACTGATTGTTGAGAGGATTGTGCAAAACTTCCGAGCCAACACCAATTTTCCAAAAATCGGTGCAACTACTAGCATACGCCGACGATATTGATATCATTGGTAGCACCCAACGTGATGTCATAGCCACGTTTCTTAGTATAGAGAAGGAAACGGCAAAAATGGGTTTAGCAGTAAATGAGGGCAAGACGAAGTATATGCTGTCAATACGAAAGGACACACAAGATCGACAATTCAGACAGAACGTCGCCATTGACAGATTTAACTTGGAGGTAGTACGGGATATTGTCTATCTTGGCTCCGCTATTAACTCTGACAACACCATCTCGTCAGAAATTAAACGAAGAATTAGGTACTCTTGCCAAACCCGGTTTTCCGGCTAAGAAGGCAATTCAGTAGTAAAGCCCTCACCCGAACTACTAAGGAAATCCTAGATAAGACCCTGATCATCCCAGTCCTGCTCTACGGCGCTGACGTATGGACCGTCTTAAAAGCGGATAAAGAAATCCTTGGTCAATTCGAGAGGAATATTCTTCGAAAAATCTTCAGTCCCGTTTGCGTTGACGGGTTATGGAGACGAATATTCAACCAAGAACTAGGTATACATGCCCCTTGTCAAAAAAAAACTCCGCATTGGACGCTTAAGATGGCTAGGACATGTAGAACGAATGGACACCAATACTCCGGCTTCGAGTATTGGTGTCCTTATTAAGACTTCGCCTTAATTAGTGCACACAAGTAGAGACAAACCTCAACCAACGTGGAGTGTGCAACTGGAGGCAGTTAGCTAAGGACCGGGCTAATTGGAGAGGCATTTTGGTTGAGGCCTAGGTTCATTCCAGACTGGAGCGCCACTTATGTATGTAAGTAATCATGTGTGCGTGTGTACTTCTAGCATGATGGCGGGACCTCCAGTTTTATGCCGACTCCGAACGTCGTATTCGAGATAAGCTTTTCTTGACAATTGATACTACTCGGATTATTTGTCAGATTATCATGAGAGGAGGTCCAATGAAAAATCATTTATGTGTTGCACCATCGCACCAACCATCGCGCCAATGACACTGAGTCCTTTGTATATCAACTAAGGAGTTTTTCGTCGGGGTGATGCTGACTCCGAGGTCGATGAGCTCTTAAGTCACCTTTAGTCGAAGGTTATGCGTCAACAGTACTTAGTTTGTTTGTTGATAGCACATAGATACTTTGCCTTGTCCTCGTTAAACATAAAACCAACGCGTTTCCTCTCTTCATCAATTACCGCAATTGCTTGTACAAGGCAATGTGGTAGCGAAAGATGATGTCGATATCGTCTGCGTAGCCCATTACCTATGGACGATTTTAAAATGAAGGTAAGACCTAACCGTCAAAAAGTTTGAAAGCTATAATTTATATCTATCTCGATTCTGCTATCTTCCCAGAAATCAAATGGACTAAGAATTCAATTAAGTAATAGAGCCCTCGACCTACCTAAGAATCTGATCATTCCAGTCCTGCACTTTGGCGCTGAAGCATGTACAATATCAGTAACGAATAAATAAATTCTTGGTAGCTATTAGCGAACAATTCTATCACCGGTGATCTGGAGACTAAGATTCAGCGACATAAATTATGCATTGGAGGAATAAAATTAAGAGGACATGTAGAACGAAGATTTTGACTTTTCGCCAGATAAAGAAAAATCTCAAAATGGAGGAAACTGACCTAAACCAACCTAAAATTAATAACTAGACGCATTGGGCCTCCGCACATGAGATTAACTTTTTGGTATGAAACCGGTTGTGTGAGCGAGGGGACTGAGATATACGGAGAGAAAATGGTTGAAATTCTTCCAAGGTTTTGCAGTAGAACAAGGTTGAAAACCAATCCAAACACATTTTTTACCAAAATTTAGATCTGAAAATTTGTTTATTCCGTTCGGCTCTTATACGCGTTTTGCGAGCCGAACAGACAACATCAATACATATACTCACACAAAAACCTTTGAGCTTGCGAGTTGTTAAAAGTACTCAAGGCAAATGTCAATTTCGACAGAAACACTTACACAATGAAAAGGGGTTCATGTATACAATTTGTTCAGCGGGCATATTCATCTCGTGTGCGCTTGGTCTTATGCCAGAGCTCAACTCATCTCATGTGCGGAGGCCCATTAAGCTTAGGGCCGGGGTTATAGTAAAGGCATTTCGCTTATGGGCCCGGCTCTCCGACGACTTTCGCTTCACTTATAGTCATAATTAGGTTATTAGGTTATCACCTCATCATTTAACCATAAAAAAGACCAACTGCATGCTGCCCATCTACATGATATCAAAACGTCTTCTGTTCCCACCCTCATGGTCCATGCTATAAAACACAACCCAGCCTTAACTTTTCGTATAAAATTGAAACTCCACCCTGATCAACTTGAAGTTGGTAATTTAAATCGGTAAGCCTAGGGACTTCAGGTTCACCCGGTTTATAGCGTCATTTCAGTAAGTAGGTCGCCGATTCTTCTTTTATGCTAGATCAGATCTACAATAGTCAGGCCAGCTATTTTTACCACAATTTTTGTTCAGTATTTCAAAGTGAATAAGGAACCCAATAAAAAGTTCGTACTCTTCAAAACCATAATACAAACAGAATGAGGAGTTAACGTCTTCGACTCTGACAGTTCCTACAAGAACATAGTAAATATGAAGCAGGGTAGGGAACAGATTTCTTAGTAAATCGCTGAAGGCCCACTTATTCTTTGTTTGACCCAAAACCTACTCTACCTATCACCCGAAATTTTCAAACAATCTCAAAGCTAAAGTTGGGCTTATATCATAAAAATTTAAATTAGTGGAAAATAACTCTATTAAGTCGAGATCTTGAAATATTCTTACAAATGACAAGAGTCCCCAACGTTATAATATGAAATTTGTAACCAAATATTTATTGGTCTATATATATAGAAAATTCCACTTTTAAATTTTAAGCTCCATGGGGCTTAATTCCGCGGGGGTTATTTCACTGCACCTATAAATCCAACGAACTTTAGTCTCAGCGAACTGAAAAAGACTTTCAGGTGAAATTCACGTTCCACTTATATAACCCGTACCAGACGGAAACTCGAAAGTGGGGTTTCGTCTGTTCTTAAAAATAAATGAAATGCAACGTCAAGTATTACCGGTTTATACAAGGTTTCAAACCTAGCATCTAATGTTAAATTGTGCTTGCGAAGATATATTTTTGCCACAGGAATGGAAATCCTAATTTCCGCCCATTCTGAACGTGAAATTTGAGAAGCTTCTCATGACATTTTTGATACTCATGGAGATTTTTCCAACTTCCACAGTCAGTAAAGTTAGCCACGAAAAATCATGAAGAAAATGAATAAGACAGCTGGTTTTATAAGCAGAAGTCGTAAATGCGGATCGAGATTAACCTTCATGCTTGACCCGACATACGTACGTATTCCCAATGGCTTTTAACAACACAACTTACTTACTTAAGAGGCGCAACAGTCCGAAATGAACCTGACCTTCAATCAACATGCCTCTTCAAGTAGCACGGTCCTTAACTAACTGCCTCCAACTACGCACTCCAAGGTGGTTGAGGTCGGTTTCTACTTATGCGCACCAGCTAAACCAGCTACGGAATAAAATTGCAATTCCATGTTGTTTTGTGTTCCAATGAAGTTTCGATGAAGCTTTATAACTGGAGCCGTGGTGTCAATAAAATTTTACGGTCCAACACAGGTAGGTATAGATATTTTATGACCGTATTCTGTGGATTAGGCAAAGTAAGCTGGTGTTTGGACCAACGAACGAAACACGGTTTCCTCACCCTAATATCCATAAGACAGTCTCCGGATCAGAGAACGGTCGGTCAAATTTATCCAGCTTATCTCTTAACCTTTCGATTAACACCGTACCACCAGCTTCTAATTTCGAAGAAGAATGGCAACGCTGCTAACAAGCCATTAGATCAGCCGCAAATGATGTGCTAGGTTTCTCGCGCCGACCAGCTAGAAACCCTTGGTTTGATGAGAAATGCCGACAGATGCTCGCCGCCAAGAACAAGGCCGAGGTGAAGACTAGAGCTGCAAGTTTGCTCCATAGGCTAAGAAGGAGAGAATGGCATTTCAGAAAACAAAACAAGAAAAGCGCGAGATCATAGAGAGGTGCCACTCCAGGAATGAAGTTCGCAAGTTTAACAAAATGGTAAAACGTCAAAGCCAGGGATACAAGGAGCGAACCGAATCCTGTCGAAATGAACAAGGAAATAACGTAGTTGAGACATAGTCGATGATGAGGATATGGAAGAACCATTTCTGCAGACTGTAAACGGCGATGACGAACAATGTTCCGCTGGCAGGCAGAACGAACCATTCAATATTGGCAACGACAGCGAAAACTGCCAACCACCCGAACTGAACGAAGTGAGGATAGCAATATTTAAACTCAAACTTAACAAGGCTGCCGGATATGATGGCCTTCCCGCTGAGCTTTATAAAGCCGGCGAAGATGAAATGGTAATTACCATCCACCAGCTCATAAGCCAAATCTGGTCGGAAGAAAGTATGCCTGAAGAATGGAACCTCAGCATCGTTTGTCCGATCCACAAAAAATCAGACCCTCTGAACTGCGTCAACTACAGAGGCATAAGACTCTTCGCCTACAAGATCCTTTCTGCCGTAATATGTGAACGCCTGAAACCGTTTACCAACAAACTGATCGGCCATTATCAGTGTGGTTTTAGGCCAGGAAAGTCCACAACCGATCAAATTTTCACACTTCAGAAAGGTTGGCAGATCCTGGATGTCCAATTCGATACCCACCACCTATTTATCGATTTCAAAGCCGCATACGACAGTATTTATAGAGACGAACTATACAGAGCCATGTCTAGTTTTGGTAAACCGCCCACACTAGTCCGTTTGTGCAGAATGGCGATGAAGAATTCTCGCTCCATCAGGGTCGGAAACGATCTCACCGACACATTCGATACAAAAAAGGACTTGGGCAAGGCGATACGCTGTCATGCGACTTTTTTAATTTTATTCTTGAGAGGATTGCGCAAAACTCCTGAGCCAACACCGGAGTATTCCAAAAATCGGTGCAACTACTAGTATACGCCGACGATATTGACATCATTGATCATTGGTAGGACTCAACGTGATGTCATAGCCACGATTGCTAGTATAGAGAAGGAAGCGGCAAAAAGGATTTCAGTAGTAAATGAGGGCAAGGCAAAGCATATGCTGTCAACACAAAGGACACACAAGATCGACAAATTAGGGAGAACGTCACCATTGACAGATTTAACTTGGAGGTAGTACGGGATATTGTCCATCTTGGCTCCGCTATTAACTCTGACAACACCATCTCGTCAGAAATTAAACGAACAATTACTCTTGTTTCTCCGTGGTAAGAAGGCATTTCAGTAGTAAAGCCTTAACTAGAACTACTAAGGAGATCCCATATAAGACCCTGATCATCCCAGTCCTCCGTCTCAAAAGTGGATGAAGAAATCCTTGGTAATTCTTCGAAAAATCTTCGGTCCCGTTTGTGTTTACGGGCTATGGAGACGAATATTCAATCGAACGTGCTCCACAGCGACATGCCCCTGGTAAAAAAAACTTCACATTGGACGTTTAATATGGCTAGGGCATGTAGAACGAACGGAAACCTATACTCCGGCTTGCAGAGTCTTCGAATCCCAGGCAGACGTCGGACGCAGTAGAGGAAGACCATTTTTTCAGAACAATAAATCTCGATCGCTGATATACAAAAATTGACTTTCTGCGAAAACTTAAATTTTTGAAAGTATGTACCTACTTTTGGATAATCCTGTTTTTAAATTCAAAAGCTTTGACACCAACTCGCAATGATTGCTTTTGTAAATAAGCCGCAAGAAGTTAAAGAACATTTCCAATGAGACTTTTCAATGATAGCTATGACTGGACCCTACCTCAAACAATAAACATCGTGACATCGTTATTTACTCATTTTCCCTGATGCCCTTTCAACACATACCTGGCAATGTCATCCACAGCAACTTATGTTTGTGTAATTCGTTTTTCACCTCAGTCTCAGTCTCAGGGAACAGTATCGAGCAAAGCATACCACTCGCACGTCTCCTTTATTTCCTCCATCCACTTCCAGACCATCACTAGCTCCAAGTCCAACACACATAAAAACATCCCCGCAAACATAAAACAAAAATAAAAGAAAACTTTTACTGTTTCTTTTTGTCTTTCATTTTTCTCATTTATTTACTTTTCTTTTCATATCTCATTTATTTTTTTTGCCGATTGCCATCTCCTCCTTCACTCGTCCTTTCAGACAAACCAGCGACGATTAAACTCTCTTTCTCGCTCGCATTCAAGACTGTCTGCCTGCCTGCTGATTCACAGCCCTATGTCCTGTGCGATGATGTCTCAGGCGGTGAACATTTTCCAATTCCTTTACATTATATACCCCACAGTCGCACAAGTGTCACCAGCATTTGGAAAATTGCAAAAGAAATAACAGTAATATACCTGAGCGCAGTCTCTGACTCGCTCTCACACTCATACCAAACCCATACCCAAGAGCAAACAAAACAACGAGAACGACAACGCCAACGACAACGAACCCCCAACCCAAATGCTCAATCCAATCCTCAATCATGAAAACGAACAAAAAAAAAACGAAAACAAGAAAACGAAACGAAATCCAAAATGAAATGAGAGAATGAGAGCGAAAATAAAATTGGAAATAAATAAACAAAAGGTGGATTCTTAGGTTACCGCCTTTGGGCGAGCATGTCGGAGGAGGATGGCGCTATGCGCGCCATCTATGTGTGCGACAAGGAGCTGCCGTGGATGTATGCGATCAAACGTACAACGACACAAGAAATTGAAATGCCAACTGCCGCTGCTGGATGGCTTTCTGCTGTGTGTGGATGGGAATGGCATAGGAATACAAATGAGAATGAGATGGCGCTAGAGCGAGACGGGCAACCAGTGTAGAGTGGATGAGGCAGAGGCTGTGAGGATGACATGTGTGAGTGCCAATAGAAATGGAATTGCTTGGCAAATAGGAATTGTCCAATTGTGCGAATGGGGTGAGGCCGCGCGTTTCAGTAGGACTGTTTTGACAGTCCTTATGTAGATTTGATTTCGAATTCCATTTCAACTGCGCAGTGTCAACAACAATCGAATAACGGAATTGAATAGGAATTTCGTTTGAATGGGATTTCCACATTGTAATTGTAGTTGTTTGGTGGGCATTTGCGCTCTCATTACTGCACACAGGCATATTACAGTTTCTCTTGTTACTATAGTTCGCGCGTTCAACAGTGAAAACAGTGTACACACCACCTGGAGCGAGTAAATCGAATTAACGAATCAAAACCATTTTCGTCTTCAATTCGATTCACATTCACGTTCGTTTATTTCGCTTGTCATGTGCCGTCTCTGTCGCACACTGTCATTTGTATTTTCTCATTTGAGGTTGATGTGGATTATTTGAGCGTTTGTTTGTGTATTTCGATTTCGTTTTCTTAACGAGTGCTTAAAAATTATCCCGATTCGGGAGCAAGATTGAAAAGTAAATAGTTTGCGTTTTTTTTTTGGTTTCCTTTTGAAGGGGAAAATATGCGACACGCCTGTGCAAGACTTGGCACAATTCTGGTTCGATTTGATTGGCTGGGGAACGAGTGGAATGGAAACCGTGTGTGGAGGGGCATATGAGAGAATTTGACGATAGTTTTGTTTCTCCTGTTTTTGGTAACAGCCGATGGTTTGTGTCTTGGGTGGGAATGCTCTTAAAACTAATTGGTTCAAATGAAAGAGAGAAAGGTCGTAGGATAATAGAGATAAAAACAAGGTCAACTGTAATTGGATTAATGTCATTCACAAGATCGTACTCAGTGGTGATCATAGTAAGGCAAAGGCAGTCATCATCTTTATTTCGGGGATGCGATCCGGTACCAATTGTGGTGATTTTTTTTCGGAGCAGTGCGAAATCTGCTACAGGGCTTCGTATGTTATCCGAACGTTAGTTACGTATTTGTAACAACGCTATGTAGCTTTTGATAGTTGGGTCGGAAGGGGTGTTTCATGGTCTTATGCTACGGGTTTGATACAGGCTTAACATTTTTTTTGTGGACGTTCGCTACAAAGAAAAATCATCGAAAGTCATTTCAGTGGTGTATTGTGAGGGAACATTCTTCAATAATGAAAGATTTTATCCCGATCTTAAGAATCTGCCAAAATTAACTCTTGTAGGTCTTCAAAAAATTACACCCAGTCGTTAGTCTAATCAGAAAATTGACTCTTCATTTTGTATTTCTGTTCTAATTCTACTGTAAGTTTCTATGTCACTGAAATCCTTCTAAACGACTCAAGATTTCGATGCATTTATTTGTGTGTTTTGAGTGGCAACCTGGATGTTTCATATTTACAATCAGGCTCGGTATGTAGGACTGCAATCGATTTTTATAATATTTGACGGAAAAAAGAAAATTAGAGCCGCAGTGACCCCAAAATGGTTGTGCCGGCGGCAATCCCTTTCTACAAATTTTCTTTGCACGTTTTTTTATTCCTTGATAATCTTTAGGTATACTGGTTTCTGCTTAATTCTCTCTCAATACTCATACATATTGTGCGAACGGCTTCTGAGATATTTGTGTTTTGTCAACCGTCCTTTGTTTCAACCGTACCCAGTCTCCCCTATATATATGCGGTTGTTCGTTTTAAAAACTCGTAACTATGATAAAAATATTTATTACAAATTTATATGTACTCCCATGGAGGGTACAAGAACATCCTCTTTATTGAAACATAAATGTCCTTTCAACTTACAAATTTGGCAAAAAAAAAATCGATCATATATCTACATGCAAGGTAGCGGCGATTATCCTAGGCGATACACTCTCTGAGTTTTGAAAAAAAAAAAAAAAAATTGGGAAACATCGTGCTCAGATGGGTCAAACTCTCACCTCCGTGATTATGAACCTAATGCCGGAAAATTCACATCAAGGCCAAATTCGCCAACATTACCCTTATATGTGTTCACTCTTTGATGAAAAATAAAATGTTAAGCTTATGAGGACTAACGAAGTAGGACGTTAAAATCATGCTGCGAGATTTTAACGCAAAGGTTGGAAGAGAAGACATCCTTAGCAGTGCTGTCGTAAAGTAGCATACACGACTCCACGTCTGGCAACGGATAAAATGACACTGTAACCTGCACACGGTTTTCCTTTTTCGATGTTTATTAAAGGACACGGCGGTCTCGAGATCAACGAACGGTCAATCAAGTTGATCACAAAGTTGCGATAGACAAGGGGTACGAATCCAGAATTTTAAATGTCCGAACATTCCGAGGGGCCAACATGGACTAGACTACCTTGTTGAAGCCAAGGTAAGATTTAATGTCGAAAGACTACAATCGCAAAAGACCGCCAAGTCCTTCACAGAACGCATATCCCTTAACAACTCGATTAACACCATACCATCAGCATCTAATATCGAAGAACAATGGCATACGATGCCAACAAACCATAAGATCAGCCGCAACTGACGTGCTAGGCTTCTCACGCCCACCAGAAAGAAACCCCTGGTATGATGAGGAATGCCGACATATGCTCGCAGCCAAGAACAAGGCCTACAAGGATAAGCTACAGGTGAAGTCGAGAGCTGCCATTGAGGTCTATAGGCAGAGAAGAAGGGAAGAACACCGGCGCTTTCATAAAGAAGAAAAAAGAGCAAGAAAAGCGCGCGATCCAGGATATAGAAAGGTGCTACTCCAGGAACGATGTTTGAAGTTTTACTTACTTACTTAAGTGTTGCTATAGTCCGGAATGAACCTGGGCTCCAACCAACATGCCTCTCCAATTAGCCCGGTCCTTAGCTAACTGCCTCCAGTTGTGCAGTCCAATTTGGTTGAGGTCGGTTTCTACTTGTGCGCGCCACTTAAGGCTAAGGAATCGAGGACTCCATAGTATTGGTGTCCTTTCGTTCTACTTGTCCTAGCCAACTTAAACGTCCAATGCGGAGTTTTTTGACCATTGGCATGCCGATGTACAGCTCGTGTAGTTCTTGGTGGAATCTTCGTCTCCGTAGGCCGTCAACGCAAATGGGACCGAAGATTTTCGAAGAATTCTCCTCTCAAATCGACTTTTGATACGGTCCATGCTTCAGCGCCGTAGAGCAGGACTGGGATGATCAGGGTCTTATATAAGATCTTCTTAGTAGTTCGAGTGAGGGCTTTACTACTAAATTGCCTTCTTAGCCCGACGAAACAGCAGTTGGCAAGAGTAATTCTTCGTTTAATTTCTGACGATATGTTGTTGTCAGAGTGAATAGCGGAGCCGAGATAGACATAGCCCCGTACTAACTCAAAGTTGTATTTGTCAATGGTGACGTTCTGTCTAATTCGTCGATGTTGTGTGTCCTTTCGTGTTGACAGCATATGCTTTGTCTTGCCCTCATCTACTCCAAAGCCCATTTTTGCCGCTTCCTTCTCTATATTAGCAAACGTGGCAATGACATCACGTTGGGTCCTACCAATCATGTCAATACCGTCGGCGTATGCTAGGAGTTGTAACGATTTTTGGGAAATTGTGCCTCTGGTGTTGGCTCGTGAGTTTTGCACAATCCTCCCAAGAATCAAATTGAAGAAGTCACATGACAGCGCATCGCCTTGCCTAAATCCGTTTTTGGCATCGAATGTGTCGGTGAGGAGCAGCGAGAATTCTCTATCGTCATTCTACACAAACGGACGAGTTTGGGCGGTATACCAAAACTAGACATGGCTCTGTATAGTTCGTCTCTATAAATGCTGTCGTATGCGGCTTTGAAATCGATGAATAGGTGGTGTTTATCGATTTGGACTCCTTGGGTTTTTTCCAGGAAAAATTTGATCGGTTGTGGACTTTCTTGGCCTTAAACCACACTGATAAGGGCCGATCAAGTTGTTGTTAAACGGTCATGCGTTTCCATATTACGGCAGATATGATTCTGTAGGCGATGTTGAGGAGACATATGCTTCCGTAGTTGATGCAGTTCAGAGGGTCTCCTTTTTGTGGATGCTGAGGTTCCATTCTTCAGGCGTACATTCTTCCGAACAGATTTGGATTATGAGTTGGTGGATGTTGTTTACCAAGTCATCTCCGCCGGCTTTATAAAGCTCAGTGGGAAGGACGTCATTTCTGGCAGCTTTATTATGTTTGAGTTTATATATTGCCATCCTCACTTCATTTAGGTTGGGTGATTGGCATAGGTTTCACTGTTGTTGCCAATATTGCTGATAGCGGAATGTTCTTCGTCATCGCCGTTTAACAGTCTGCAGAAGTGGTTCTTCCATATCCTCAGCATCGACTGTGTGTCAACTACGATATTTCCTTGTTCATCTCGACAGGATACTGTTCGAGCCTTGTATCCTTGGCTTTGACGTTTTACACTTTGGTAAAACTTGCAAACATCGTTCCTGGAGTGGCACCTCTCTATATCCTCGATCGCACGCTTTTATTGGTCTTTTTTCTTCTTTCTGAAAAGCCGGTGTTCTTCCCTTCTTCTCCGTCTATAGAGCTCAATGATAGCTCTCGTCTTCACCTGCAGCTTAGCCTTGTAGACCTCGTTCTTGGCTTCGAGCATATTTCGGCATTCCTCATCAAACCATAATTGATCAGAACGCCGTTTACTTCACTATCAATTTGGGTTTAGAAGTAAACATTCAACGGTGGATTATGTACATCGAATTACAGAAAAGAAAATCTGCTCAGCCGTATTTCTTGGCGTGTCACAAGCATTTGACAAGGTGTGTCGTAGAGGCCTTCAATAAAAATTAAGACAAGTTCTGCCTGAACAATTATAAAAAATCCTCGTGTAGTATCTTGAGCATAGACTCTTGGGAAGGAATAGTCAGAATTCAAGGAAATAATGCAGGAAGTACCCCAAGGAAGCGTCCTTGGACCACTCTTGTACCTCCTATTTAAACGTGATATCCCACAAACAAACGATACAATAGTTGCCACGATACAGCTATACTAGCAGTTGGCACAATAATTATAGAGGAAACATGTTATAAAATTACAAAACGCTATCAACGGGGTTAATGAATGGACAAAATCCTGGCGGGTTTGCACTTCACGACAGCAAACCCATTCATGTAGATTTTTCGTATAAACAGACAAGCAATTTGCCTGTATTTCTAAATACGGTTCGAGTCCCTTTTGCAAATGAAGCGAAATATATAAAAATAACACTCGATGCAAAGTTAAAATGGAAGTCGCATACAAAAAAGAGCTGCGAACTAAACTGGTTACTCACAAAATATTCGAAGCTTAACCTTGAGAACAAGCTGCTATTATACAAGCAAGTGCTTAAGCCTGTTTGGAAACATGGTATACAACTTTAGGGTTGTACCAGTGAAACAAATCTGAATATTTTACAAGCTTTTGAAAATAAAATTTTAAGATCATTCGTCAATGCGCCGTGGTATATAAGGAACGAAGATCTACGCAGAGATCTATGTATTCCTGCGGTTAAAGATGAAACGTACAATTTTTCACGAAAACATAAAAAAACGTTTATCAGAACGTGTTATCGATACAACGGTCCTACAAATTTTTGACGAAACAAATTTGTTCAAAGAACTGAATCCTCAGATTTAACCCGATATTCACAAACCGCGCTATAAATTGCAGATATAGCAGGAGCTCTGAAAGGAAAGTTACCTGCCAAACAGTTTTTTTCAATAGGGACGCTACAAAAGTTTAGCAACAGGGACAGAAAACGACGCCATATTTCTTGCCGCTCTTTTGACATTTCTCTTCATTAAGGTTTGCCATTTCATGATGGAAAGATATACGATCCAACAACGAGTCGAAATTATTAAAATTTACAACCGAAATTCGAAGTCAGTGGCCTCAACGTTAAGAGCGCTTCGTCCAATTTATGGTCGTCATAATCGTCCTAGCAGATTAACAATTGAGCGTCTAGTGGAAAAATTTGAATCCACAGGCACAGTTCCCGTGCCAGTGAGACAAAGATGTGCCCGTAGTATCGAGAATATTGCTGCCGTTGAGGCTTCAGTTGAAGAAAGCCCAAATGTGTCTCTCACACGTCGTTCTCAAGCGTTGGGCATCTCTGTGTGGCGAATGTCGTTGTGGCGAATTTTGCGAAAAGATCTTGGCCTACATCCTTACAAGATTAAATTGACGCAAGAAATGAAGCCACTTGACCACCAGAAACGCCACGTGTTCCTGAATTGGGCTGAGCAACAATGATTCGGATTTTCATCGAAATATCATCTTCAGCGATGAGGCTCATTTCAGGCTGAGTGGTTTCGTCAATAATCAAAATATGCGGTATTGGTAAGGCAGCAATCTACACATACTCCATGAGTCATCATTGCATCCCGAAAAAATTACGGTTTGAAGTGGTTTATGGGCCGGCGGCATCATTGGGCCTCACTTCTTCCGTGATGATCAAGACCGGCACGTTACTGTGAATGGGAATCGCTACCGTTCAATGATAACCGAATATTTTTGGCCCCAATTGGATGATATGGACTTGGAGGACATGTGGTTCCAACAGGACGGCGCCACAAGCCACACAGCGAATGCCACAATCAATTTATTGGAAACCAAGTTTGGAGAACGTGTTAACTCACGAAATGGTCCAGTCGCTTGGCCGCCTCAGTCGTGCGATTTGACGCCGTTAGACTATTTCCTGTGGGGCTACGTCAAGTCTATGGTCTATGCCAGTAACTTCGTACGAATATCGAACGTGAAATTGCAGCAGTATCGGTCGATTTATGCTTGAAAACCGTCGAAAATTGGGTTCAGAGTCTGGACTTCTGCAAGCGTGCCCATGGTGGCCAACCAAAAAAAAAACGAGTTCCATACATAATGGCATCAAACGTACTTTCGCAAAAGTAAAGAATTTCATTGATACCCAAAACCGTTTTTGATTTATTTAAAAAAAACTTTTGTAGCGCTCTTATTAAAAAAACCCTTTATATACTCGTGATAAAAAAAAGGCTAGATAAGTCGCTTACTTAGTTGCAATACAAATACAAAAAGGGTGGTGGTTTTAGTGAGTAAAAATCTCTGACTACTTTGGACACGTGCTCATGGTGTCTATGAAGATTTCCACCAGGACGTGGAAAAAAAATATTTCAGATAAATTTCTTTGTCTTCATTGCGACACACAGTTCTGTATTGGACTATCAAACATGCACATATATTCAGTGCGGGCTGGGTAGCTCATAGTCGGTACTCGGTACTCTAATACTTTTTCTTCAACTGTCAATAATTTGCAAGTGTTGCTCGTTTTCGTCTTCCCATGATCAGCAGAGTATACAGAAAACTTTTCACTTTGACAGATGACGTTTGGACGCCATTACTAACCAATGCTTAACTTAAACTTAACTCTTAAAAAATCACCCGTTATAAGTAAATTTAATGAGTATTTGAAATAAGGAAACATCAAAAATGTTTTTTTTTCTCTCGCAGAGACTTCTTCCTTTTCGTTGCCACAAAACTCTACCGTACTGGTGTGAGAATTCGAGTAGAAGAGGGCAGTGGATTTTGCCAAAAAAATAAAAGTGCTTTAGGTTTACTTTTCATCCGGTACAAGCGAAGTTAACAGAAGGTTTTCATCTGTTTGTAACGACTATGTCCAGAGCTGCTTGATGAAAACGACGAACACGTTCCGTTGACTTCGCTTGTACGAGTTAATATATTTTCCGTCGTGTGCGATATAAAAAGAAGTTTTTATTTACTTCAGGACAACTATCCAATTTATTGATTCACTGTCCAATTTATTGCACCAAAGAAATTACAAAAAGTTACTCCTATTTATCTCTTTGCTAATACTATAGTTTACCATCTTCTTAAAGCCGACGAACAATTTCCATCAAATGAACACGGTGTGCCACAGAAAAAACCTGAAATGGAGCTATAGCCGGCTTTCTCGAGTGATAGGTGGCAATGCTGGGCCACAATTCTGTCGAGAGTCGAGCTAGAGAAATTCAGGAGCTGGTCAATTTGTTGTCAGCTTTTTAAAGTCGACGAACAATTTACATCGAATGAATACCGTGTGCCACAAAACCTGAAATGCACATGCAAACCATTGCGTCAACAGAAAAAAAACCTGAAATGGAGCTATAGCCGGCTTTCTCGCGTGATAGGTGACAATACTGACCACAATTCTGTCGAGAGTCGAGCTAGAGAAATTCAGGAGCTGGTCAATTTGTTGTCAGCTTTTTAAAGTCGACGAACTATTTACATCGAATGAATGCCGTGTGCTACAAAACCTGAAATGCACATGCAAACCATTGCGTCAACAGAAAAAAACCTGAAATGGAGCTATAGCCGGCTTTCTCGCGTGATTGGTGGCAATACTGACCACAATTCTGTCGAGAGTCGAGCTAGAGAAATTCAGGAGCTGGTCAATTTGTTGTCAGCTTTTTAAAATCGACGAACAATTTACATCGAATGAATACCGTGGGCCACAAAACCTGAAATGCACATGCAAACCATTGGGTCAACAGAAAAAAAAAACCTGAAATGGAGCTATAGCCGGCTTTCTCGAGTGATAGGTGGCAATACTGACCACAATTCTGTCGAGAGTCGAGCTAGAGAAATTCAGGAGCTGGTCAATTTGTTGTCAGCTTTTCAAAGTCGACGAACAATTTACATCGAATGAATACCGTGTGCCACAGAAAAAACCTGAAATGGAGCTATAGCCGGCTTTTTCGAGTGATAGGTGGCAATACTGACCACAATTCCGTCGAGTGTCGAGCTAGAGAAATTCAGGAGCTGGTCAATTTGTTGCCAGCTTTTTAAAGTCGACGAACAATTTAAATCGAATGAATACCGTGTGCCACAGAAAAAACCTGAAATGGAGCTATAGCCGGCTTTTTCGAGTGATAGGTGGCAATACTGACCACAATTCTGTCGAGAGTCGACCTAGAGAAATTCAGGAGCTGGTCAATTTGTTGCCAGCTTTTTAAAGTCGGCGAACAATTTACATCGAATGAATACCGTGTGCCACAAAACCTGAAATGCACATGCAAACCATTGGGTCAACAGAAAAAAAAACCTGAAATGGAGCTATAGCCGGCTTTCTCGAGTGATAGGTGGCAATACTGACCACAATTCTGTCGAGAGTCGAGCTAGAGAAATTCAGGAGCTGGTCAATTTGTTGTCAGCTTTTCAAAGTCGACGAACAATTTACATCGAATGAATACCGTGTGCCACAGAAAAAACCTGAAATGGAGCTATAGCCGGCTTTTTCGAGTGATAGGTGGCAATACTGACCACAATTCCGTCGAGTGTCGAGCTAGAGAAATTCAGGAGCTGGTCAATTTGTTGCCAGCTTTTTAAAGTCGACGAACAATTTAAATCGAATGAATACCGTGTGCCACAGAAAAAACCTGAAATGGAGCTATAGCCGGCTTTTTCGAGTGATAGGTGGCAATACTGACCACAATTCTGTCGAGAGTCGAGCTAGAGAAATTCAGGAGCTGGTCAATTTGTTGCCAGCTTTTTAAAGTCGGCGAACAATTTACATCGAATGAATACCGTGTGCCACAAAACCTGAAATGCACATGCAAACCATTGGGTCAACAGAAAAAAAAACCTGAAATGGAGCTATAGCCGGCTTTCTCGAGTGATAGGTGGCAATACTGACCACAATTCTGTCGAGAGTCGAGCTAGAGAAATTCAGGAGCTGGTCAATTTGTTGTCAGCTTTTCAAAGTCGACGAACAATTTACATCGAATGAATACCGCGTGCCACAGAAAAAACCTGAAATGGAGCTATAGCCGGCTTTCTCGCGTGATAGGTGCCAATACTGACCACAATTCTGTCGAGAGTCGAGCTAGAGAAATTCAGGAGCTGGTCAATTTGTTGTCAGCTTTTTAAAGTCGACGAACAATTTAAATCGAATGAATACCGTGTGCCACAGAAAAAACCTGAAATGGAGCTATAGCCGGCTTTCTCGAGTGATAGGTGGTAATACTGACCACAATTCTGTCGAGAGTCGAGCTAGAGAAATTCAGGAGCTGGTCAAATTGTTGTCAGCTTTTCAAAGTCGACGAACAATTTACATCGAATGAATACCGTGTGCCACAGAAAAAACCTGAAATGGAGCTATAGCCGGCTTTTTCGAGTGATAGGTGGCAATACTGACCACAATTCCGTCGAGAGTCGAGCTAGAGAAATTCAGGAGCTGGTCAATTTGTTGCCAGCTTTTTAAAGTCGACGAACAATTTAAATCGAATGAATACCGTGTGCCACAGAAAAAACCTGAAATGGAGCTATAGCCGGCTTTTTCGAGTGATAGGTGGCAATACTGACCACAATTCTGTCGAGAGTCGACCTAGAGAAATTCAGGAGCTGGTCAATTTGTTGCCAGCTTTTTAAGGTCGACGAACAATTTACATCGAATGAATACCGTGTGCCACAGAAAAAACCTGAAATGGAGCTATAGCCGGCTTTTTCGAGTGATAGGTGGCAATACTGACCACAATTCTGTCGAGAGTCGACCTAGAGAAATTCAGGAGCTGGTCAATTTGTTGCCAGCTTTTTAAAGTCGGCGAACAATTTACATCGAATGAATACCGTGTGCCACAGAAAAAACCTGAAATGGAGCTATAGCCGGCTTTCTCGAGTGATAGGTGGCAATACTGACCACAATTCTGTCGAGAGTCGAGCTAGAGAAATTCAGGAGCTGGTCAATTTGTTGTCAGCTTTTTAAAGTCGACGAACAATTTACATCGAATGAATACCGTGTGCACCAAAACCGGAAATGCACATGCAAACCATTGGCTCAACAGAAAAAAAACATTTCTAATGAACTGGCTGTTGCACTTGTCGTTGACTCGACTCTGGGAAAGTGCATTCGGTGAACTTGATATGTCGTTGACTTGAACTTATGATGGCGCTGAGTTGGTGAATTATGGATGACGTGTGTTATAAATCTATCTGTTGGTACTTTACATCTGAAAATTAACTTTCAATTCTGAAGCTCTATTGTCAGTCCAAATGCAACTTCTTCTTGAACTCTGTTTTTACCTGCTGCACTTTTGAATTCTGAATAACACAGATAATGCTTCTTCACCAGACAGTCCTGAGTTCTGTGCATATTTCATTTGTATCTTGGTGTATGCATTGTGATTTTATTTTATTTCCATTTTCAAATAATTCAGCCCTATAAGGATGGAACAACTTATCGCGATTCATAGTTTTCTTTTTTTTTTGTGGGGGTTCGCTGGAAGGAAAAATCATCGAAAGACATTGCAGAGGTTGTATCGCGAGGGAACCTTCTGCAATAGTTAGGGACTTTAACCCGATCTAAAAAACCTCCCGAAGACTGACTTTTGTATGTCTTCAAGGAATCGCACCTAGTCGTTAGACTAATCAGCAATTTATATTTCACTTGCATTTTATTTTATAAAAATATAAATTTTAAAAGAAATTCCGACGTTGGTCGGATTTCTATCAGTTTTGTTTGAAATAGTACTTAAGTTTCAGTATTTCTTTTTTTTTTTAAAGATATATATATCTTTAGCTACATAGGTCAAGGGGCTTCACCCGTCTTAATCTCCTTACTATATTGTCGGTTCTTAAAAGCTGTGCTATTTCTAAATTAAGAAGCCTATCTCTGTGTCTTAGAGCTACTTTTTTAGCTTCATCTTCAACCATTTCAATATCGGTGTTACGTATGTACCACGGTGCGTTAACTTTGCTCCGTAGTACTTTGTTTTGGAAGGTTTGTATTCTTAGTAAGTTTGTCTTGCATGTGCATGCCCACAGCTGGAGCCCATAGGTCCATACTGGCTTAAGAATTTGCTTATATAGCAATAATTTATTGTAGTTGGATAAGGGTGAGTATCTCCCAATAAGCCAAATAAATTTTACTGTAGCGGATGCTTAACTCATCTCTTTGTTTTCTTTACATGTGCTTTCCAGCGCAGTTTGGCGTCTAGAGTCAGCCCTAAATATTTAGCTGTATTTGAATATTCCACTACATTACTAATTCGTCAGCTCAGTATTGGAGTGATCTAAACGACAAAAACCTAGTTTCGAGAAAACGACGTTTAAAGTTTGAATACGAATAAAAAAAAAACCGTCTGTAAAACAACTATGAAACAAATTTATTAATTAAGTGGCCATTGAGTTCTACTTACACTTTAGTTTTAGTTTCATTTGGGCGATTGGTTTTTTTGTAATCTCAAGTTGAAAAAAAGGAAATTGCATTTGTGGCATGATTTTTTTTTTCAAATAATGCGTATGGTATGAGGCACTTTTTGACCAACCTATGTGGAGTTTAGATATGGAACGAGATTGTAATTTTTGAATGCGTATGTGGCATATTTTCATACAAAAGTTAAAATAAAAGCATTTTTTAAAACTACTGTTATTTTATTTTTATTTTAGTTTGTATTGTTAAATTTATTTTTTTAAATAAAAAACAAGGTAAGTTATCGTTTCAAAGAAAAATAATTCTGTAATATACTTTCGTTCGTTTATAACTGGGATCTAAAAATCCAATATTTCAGCTTTTTGAAAAATTATAATAAATTAGTTTAATGCCTTCAGAGTGCAAGAAAGAAAAAAAATAAAACAAAATATTTTGTGTGTTGTATCGAACTTTTAATTCATATCAAACTTTTAAAAAATGTTTTGTTAAATACAATGCGAAAAAGTAACTCCAAAACATAAAAACTATACCTTAACTAAATAACATTTATTTAATAAATAAATAAAAACTAAATACAGTAGTCCCTCGATAATGTGAACTAATTAAAACAATGCGTTTTCGGATTTTAGAGGGATTCACATTACTGGAACATTTTTTTAGTGCTTACTAAACTGATTGAAACGATTTTCAAATCCATTAAAAATAACACAAAATGATTTTTAAAATTACAGTTTCAATATTTATTATTTTAGAAGAAAAACTAAAATACAAAATTTTATTCATTTAAAAAAAAAAAACAAAAGTAAAAACATTCCGACATTGGTATTCTTAATGTTTGGTAAAATATTTTGTTATTTTGGACTGACAAATAGCTTGAGTTGATCTTTCTATTGCTTTTGCCCTTAATTTCAGCAAACTGGAAATCGTTTCTGCGTCCAATTCATTTTGATCGGCGTACTCAAGAAGCGTATTTGTACACTGGATTGCTTGCGAGTTAGCTATTTTGGGAGCAGCTGGAGTGACTTCGTCGCTTTCATTTTCCGAAGTGTCCTCAATTTGTTCAGGTTCATCAATGCCTTCTACGATGACCCAGTTTCTAACTTCTTGTATTGACATGTTGTGTTCTGTATCTATAATTCCAAGGAGATCATTAATTTCTGAGCTGAGTTTCGGGAAGTGTCCTTCGTAATTGGATTAGTGGAATTAAATCATCATCTTCCCAGTTGTCTTCTTTTGGCACTGGCAGTAAACATTTAAAGCACTTAGCGATAGAGGAAGCGGAGAGCTGCTCCCAAGATAATTTTAAGTTTATAACAGCATCCCTCAAGGTAATTTTTTTTATCCCAACAGCAATGTCTTCACTTTCAGTACCGATTTGAGCGAGCAATCTTTTTTTGTAGTATGCCTTGACTAAATTTATAACATTTTGGTCCATGGGTTGGATCAAAGCGGTAACGTTTGGCGGGAAAAACAAAACTGTGATGTTCCCATCAGAGCTAGTTAGCTTTTCTTTATTGCAGTGACAAGTTGCATTGTAAAGGAGTAACAATGCTTTTTTTGGCAAATTATTTTCTCTTAGGTATCGTTTAACCTGAAAATGCGTTAAAAAAACAACGAGTTATGATGTGAGTTATGATGTGATTTGATTTGATAAAATTTGACAAAACAAATTTTATGTTAAATGTGTAAAGTGCTTACCTCTTTCGTAAAATTTTCATTAAACCACTTTTGAAAGATTTCACTCGTCATCCAAGCGTTTTTGCTGGACCTATAAATCAGTGGAACTTTGAAACCTGATAAAGCTCTAGGGCATTTAGACTTCCCGATTATTAATGGAGTGAGCTTATGCGTTCCAGTAGCATTCGTGCAAGCTACAAATGTTATTCTTTCTTTGCTAGTTTTCCTTCCTGGTGCTGTATGTTCTGTAGACAACACGAGTGTTTTACCAGGAAGAAGTTTCCAATATAGGCCGGTTTCGTCAGCATTATAGACTTGTTATGGTGTAAGAGACATTTCTTTGATTGTTTCATGTAGTTTTTCTAAAAATGGATTAACTGCGTTTTTATTGCATGACAACTTCTCCCCGCATATTTTTAATGTCCTTACACCATGCCTTTGCTTGAATTTGTACACCCAACCTTGACTAGCTTTAAAATTTCGAGCTTCTTTAAATTGCAAGTTGACGTGGTTTGCTTTTCGGCAGAGTAATTCTGTTGAAACTGGAATGTGGTTCTCTCTTTGATTTTTTAGCCACTCGAACAACGCATTTTCCATTTTAGGCATTTCAGATTTCCTTAGCGTCTTCCTCTTCCCTGGTCCAGATTCGGTTTGTTTGAAATGGTCCAAAAGCTTCATCGAATTTAATTTTATTCCTGTAATCGTTGACTTTGACACACCATACTTTTCAGCTGATGCAAATCCAGGATGTCCAGCATCTAGTTCGCGTAAAATTTTGCACTTATCTTTAATCGATGCAATTTCTGTTTAGGTGCCATTATGTAGATACGAACTGAACTTATTTTACACACAAAACGAAATAAGAAACACGAATCACACAAGACACAACTAACTGAACCAATATAAACACAACTGATCATAAAATATCCATATCCACACAAATGGCAGTTGTTGTCTCCTTATACCCTGCAGCTGCGTTTACAATTTAGAGACAAATAACAGTTATTTAGTCCCTAATATCGCACGCAAAACGAGCAAGAGAAACAAAAGAAATATAAAAACGTTTACAAACAAAATTCACATTTAAGAGGTTGAAAATTTCGGAAGTTCACATTATAGAGATGACAATGTAAAGTTTTGCCGATTCACATTTTGGAGAAATTCACATTATCGGTAATTCACATTATCGAGGGACTACTGTATATAAATACTTTTAGAATTAAGCCTTTGATCGTGATCACTGCTTTCTTTTAACTTTACGGGTTGTTGTTACGGTTGGAGTGACTGCTTTGGCTTCAGCCTCAGGTGTACTTACATTGTTATCTTTTAAGGCTTGATTTTTAGCAAAAATGGCGTTGTAATATGCCACATCAACCGCATTCATGTGCTTAAGCGTTGACTTTAAATCTTTCTTTTTTTCTTCCGTTAACAACCATTGGGCTGAGAGTGGCTTTAAAACAAAAATGGAATTAGCTGGGCCATTCCTAGGTTTTTTTTTAATAAAATCATTTTCTCAAAAGGAACATCATTTGCTAGAGTGTTTTTGTGTTCTATTAGACAAAAGGTCTTTTGAGCTATATCTCAACATTTTTAATTAGCAGAATGGTGGCATAACCAAGCTTTTTGATGCTGCAGCAAAGTTGAAAAAGTTATGATCTTGCATTTGCACTATTCGCAAATGAACCTTTTCATAATCGATTTTGAGAAGTTGTTGAGAAGTAACTTCTTGCTGGTTCAAAAAATGGTAATTTTGAAGTTATATTTTTCTTGATTTTTTTTGCAGCTGGGGTATCACTATCGGATTGCTGAGATGCGCTGTGGTCATTCGAGTTTTCATCAAAAAAATAGTTCGGGTCTTTCATAGAATCATCTGAGTCAAAATCTTCGAAAACGCTCTCCGTACTTCAACTTTTTTTTTTTTTTTTTTTATAATTTACACGTACACAAGGGGTTATGAATACCCTTTATATGTTACCATAGTACGAGCGTTAGAGAAGGGGAAGAAAGAGAGGATAGGAAAGATTTTTGGATGTAAACTCCATGGGTGGTGTCCGAACTAGCTTCGGGGAGTCACTTTTTCTTGTGTTCGTTAAGTTTTGAAGAAATTCAAGATGGTGTGCATACTTTTAGGTATTACACCGAACTTTTGTTTCTTTTAAATAAAAGTGAAATGGATTTTGGTTGGGATTGAACGCGCAACCTTCCACTCAACAGACGAACACATTACCACTACACCGCGGCCACCCACTGGAATTGATAGATACACGAAAATCAGATGTACAAGTTAACAACGATTGTTAAATAAAACAACCTTTTCATATTGCATAAACCTTCTGATTCGACTGGACAATGTTTAATTGGTGTAATAAGTTCCATATCCAAGATCCTTGCAACAGATGCAATGTTTTTTTCTATGTCAAGTACGAATTTGTCAATTTTTCCCTCCTCTGGGTCCGTATCACTTTGATTTCCGCTTAAGGGATCACGACACGAATCTTTATATAACGATATTAAATAAAAATGTATACTTAATTATGCGCTTGGCTCATTCATACTCGATGATTCTCAAATTACAATAATATAAGACGCTCTTTTCGTTGCAAGGAAAAAATATATCTTTCAATGCACATAAAACCTCCTCAGAAACATTTTCCGCAGGAGAGGAAGACCTTCAATAAGACTCGCACCGTAAAATCAAGAACAAAATGTAGAAATCGACAAAAAAACTTTTTACCTATCGCTGCTGCCCGCATTATTCATAATCGACGTTCTTACTTCGCTTGTCTGAGATGGAATGTTGTATTGTTTAATGAATCTGTGTTACCATCCACGCGCAAACTTCATTATATTCTATGCGTAAAGCATTAGAGCACGTGGCAAAATACACTGAGTGTTAGGATTTTTGGCGCAAATTATAATAGTGTTCTTCACTTATACACTAATTTTATGTAGAACCGTAAGACGCATTAAAACAAACAATTGTATGTATCTGTCATTTAGATACTACCAACTACAAAGCATTTAAGGCATTTGAGAAATGAATTGTATGCATGTATCACTTAAGAACTGAACAGTTGCAAGAGTCTACAAGGCATTTGTGAGCCGAATGTATTGCATGTATCACTGATGCACTGAAATCTTTTTTTATGCATAAACATTTGACTTTGACATACAAAGGCTTATGTGGCAGACCAATACTGACCATTTATTCCCAAAAGTACGTTTATATCATTTGTAACACTGATATCTTTGGCATTAATGGAGATAGGACAGATTTAATTACACCAATCGAAAGATCTCCTTTTTGTCTCTTAGAAATCATTCCTAACTCAAAAATGGCAAAAATGCATATGTGTCACTCCAATACTGAGGTGACGAATTATGTATACTGGAATGTGTGATACATTTTTTAACGTAAAATGAACTGACTTCAGGTCAGTTAATCTGATCTGCCAATTTTTAGTCCATTCTGAGATATTGTTTACTGCCTTTTGAAGCTTTTTTGTAGCTATTTCGACAGTTTCTCCTACAGAAAGTATAGCAGTATCATCTGCAAAGGTAGCTAGAGTGAATTCGTCACTTTCTGGTAGATCACTAGTGAATAGGAGATATACATAGTACTGGACCTAAAACACTGCCTTGAGGTACAGCAGCCTTAATATCTCTTAATGTTGAGTACGTTGTTTCTTGTTTAATTCTGAAAAATCGCTGTAGAATATACGACTCCAGTATTTTTGAATACTGCTTCGGCAGTTGCTTTTGTAATTTATGGATCAATCCTTTGTGCCATACTTTGTCGAAAGCTTGTGATATATCAAGAAATACTGTAGAGCATACTTTTTTCTCTTCAAAAGCATTTTCAATTTTATCAGTGATTCTACGCACTTGGTCAATTGTTGAGTGTTTATTCCTGAACCCAAATTGATGGCTCGGTACTAGCGATTTGTCTACAATAATATTTTGCAGGCGTTTTACCAGCATCTTTTCGAATAGCTTGGACAACATTGGTAGTATCGATATTGGCCTACATGAGGTTCGCTAGGTGGTTTACCTGGTTTTGGAATCATTATAACCTCCGCGACCTTCCATATGTTTGTCACATATCTTAATCTAAATACAGCGTTTTTGATCTGCGCTAGATGTTTCAGTATTTTTTTGAGAATTGTTTTAAAATTTCCCCCGTTATTAAATCAAACCCTGGGGCCTTTTTTATGTTTATACAAGGTGGCGCAAAAGTAATCCTCCTATCAGAAAATGCTATAAATTTTGCGATTGGCCCCTAATGTCAGTTTTTTTTGACATTTGTGTAGTAAACACATGCGAAAAACACGTTAATAAACAATGTTACGCTACACTGTTCCAGAAGGCGGAATATTGGTGACTTTTATTTGAGCAATAATCGGTCGGTGACTTTGGCACAATGTGAATTTCGTCGCAGATTTCCTAGCCGTTCAACGCCTACTGGTGAAACACTGCGACATTTAGCCGCTCGCTTCGAAGAGACTGGATCAACACGAGATGCTGCCAGGCGTGGCAGACCCCGGAGTAGCCGTTCTGCAGAGAATATTGCTGCTGCAGCCGAAGATGTCATGGAAGCGCCGTCGACATCGACCAGACGACGTGCCATGCAAATGGGTATCAGTCGACGGTCTTCACAGCAAATTTTGGTACTTGATTTGAAGATGTTTCCGTAGAAAGTCCAGACGGTGCATCAGCTGTTAGCTGCTGACCGCCAATCGCGTCTAACATACGCTCAAGCCATCCTTAATCACCACCAAGAGGAAGATGATTTTTCATCAAAAATAATCATGAGTGATGAGGCCCATTTCCATCTTAGCGGGTACGTAAATAAGCAAAATTTACGCTTCTGGGGCACTGAAAATCAGCGTGTAACCCACGAAGAGCCATTACACCCGCTCAAAGACACTGTATGGTGTGCTGTTTTCGCTGGAGGAGTCATCGGACCTTTTTTCTTCGAAGACGTCGCGGGCCAAACGGTTACTGTGAATGGTGAGCGCTACAGAGCAATGATCAACGAGTTCTTTTTGCCGCAACTTGATGAATTGGAATTGGAAAACATGTGGTTCCAACAGGACGGTGCAACGGCACACACTGCACGTGCCACAGCCGATATGCTGAAGGATGCATTTCCCGGGCTCCTAATCTCCCGTTTTGGCGATTTGCACTGGCCAGCAAGATCGCCTGATTTGACCGCTCCAGACTTCTTTTTGTGGGGCTTTTTGAAGTCGCGGGTTTATGTCAACAAGCCTCAGACTCTTGCAGCTCTTAAAGACAATATCCGTCAAGAATGTGAGGACCTATCGCCGGAAGTTTTGGCCAAAGTGATGGAAAATGCCATAAAAATGGCTAAAATGACAATCAACTGTGGCGGCGGCCATTTACATGACATCATATTCTCGACTTGATGTAAAAAAAATTAAAAGGCCAAATAAAAATAGTCCACAAGAAGAATCAAAGTTTTTCATTTTTTTTTAAATTACAGCCAAAAAACATCGGAAGGTTATTTTTGCGCCACCTTGTACCTTCTTTTATTTATTTGGCAAGTTCTTTAGACGTAACCGGTCGAATTGGTACATCTTCCTGGCACGTTTCTTCCATTCCTTGATAGTCTTTATCTTCAAGATGCTCAGCAAAAGTATTTACTTTTTCTTGACTGCTTTTTGCCCTTTTTCCTTCTCTGGTTTTCATAGTTTTCTCCTTGACATTTTTGCTGGCTATTAGGCACCCTGTTTTATAATACCTTAATAGGCATAAGAATAACGTTCTCATATTGTTGTTAAAAACTTGCAATTCGCTTTTATATATTTGCTACATAATATAACAAAACAAAAATGTTTCTCCAAAAATGTGTTATGGCAACGCTGATTTATTATCGGATTTACCACAAAATGCTATAGCAGTGCCACCTGTTCATGAAACTACTTAACAATAGGTGTTTGGCTTCACTATCCATTGATATTACGTTACCTTACGTTACGAACACATCAAACACAAACACACCAACCTATTTCATATACCTACCATTTCCCATTTATCCAATACACAACCCATCCGTACTTATGCTGCTTGTAAGATGGCGCTAGAGACGGATTATAAAAAATTCCCATTTCAAGAAGGACATTTTGTTTTTGTTATTTTTTTCGTTTTTTTTTTTTTTAATTTATTTACATTTATAGGATACAATCGAGTGATAAATAAAAAAAATAGAAAATAAAAATTATACAAGAGACATTGGGGGTGTGTATGTGTGTATACAAACTAATAATTTAAATTATAACTGTCATTCAGTGAACCATGGCCAAAGTGCAATGCATCCGGTGATGGTGCGCCGGTACGCGTTCTTATATTCTGAACATCCTGGTTGTGTTGTAAACTGCTTATATAGCCCAAAGATCCTGAACCCAGATATATATTGCCATTGGGTAGCCGTACAAAGCCAAGTGCACCGGAACCGATTGCAATGCCATCGGCCTTTTGTTGTTGTCGTTGGTTTTGCTGGGAGCCTTGTCTCTGTTGGTTGTTATTGTTGATGCGCTGACCAAATCGACTCTGCACCTGGAAGTCTTCACCGAGTGGATGGGTCGCTCCAATTTTGTTGTGATAGCTGCCAATGAAGAAGTTCGCCGGAATAAAGTTCTCCACCGGATGGTCAATGTCGTTGTCGATCTCCTCGTAGACCTTGTACTGCTTCAGTTGACGTCCGTTGATGAAATAGTATTCGTTGCCTGATAGTCCTGCCTGATTGGAATTAGAACGTGAATTTAAAGCAGAAGTTGGGACAGCATTTGGAGCGGGACGCTTTGGGGGGGTGCTCACTTGTGGGACTGAAGCAGTGGGGCGTTGTGTGGATAATGGTCTCGGGTTTGGTGTCGATACAGGCCTGGGTGCTGGCCTTTGGGTTTGTATCGGGGTTGGCCTGGGAGTTGGCCGTTGGGTTAGTGTCGGAGTGGGTCTGGGAGGGGACTGAGAAGAGATTCTCTGGGGCTGATTGGGGCTCTGAGGTTGGAACGATTTTGGTTGTACTCTTTGTGCTTGTTGTTGTGGCCTCTGCTGTAACGGTAACTGATTTTTAGTGTATGTGGTTGGTTTGTTTGGTGTAGTTGGTGTGATTGGTGTAGTTGGTGTGTTTTGTGCACTTGGATGAGGTGTTGATTTCAACCTAACGGTTTGTGTAAGTGATGATAATGGGAGTAGTGAGGGAAGTGGTGGAACAGTCACTCGTGGTCGAGAGCTGGTCTGTACCTTCGTTCCAAGAGTGATGCCGCTATAAAAGCCTGTGGAGGTCAACGGTGGGAATGCCGCCTGATTAAAAGGACTGATCGGTTGTTCATAGAAGTAACCTGTGGTAGCTGAGTTGATGGTCTCAAAACCGCATACCAGAGTTAGTGTTATGATGGCAATCATGGTCGTCCTTCTGGTCATTTTGTCTCTGCAAATAGAAAAAAACATGAAAAACTAAATTAGCAACCGTTATCATAGGTTTCTTATTAAAACTAGACTACAAGACCGGCCTAATTAATGACTCAATTAGCACCGTGACACATCAGCGGTACGTATTATTAACGTGCCCACACCAAATCCTTATTCATGTGTGAAATTTGACCCCAAGTGCATGGCTCACTGGTGGTGGAAATATCATAAAACCCACTCAACCAGAAAATTGCTCAGTAGCGCCTTGATGTGCATGAAGGCGATATCGTAGAATAATTTATTTAAGACTCAGCGCATGAGGTAAATCAGTTAAAATCCACCGACGGCGAAGGAAACAATCACAGCGGCAGACTGATAGACGCTCGCCACAAATCGGGAAAGACCGCAATCAGTGGGCTTTTCAGATCAGAGGCATCTACTGCTACTGAATCACAATCAAGATCAGCATGACTGTACACAAATGGCAGCAGCACAGGAACCCGGAGTGTGGGCAGCAGAAGCCAAAATCAGATTACGTGGTTGGCAGCTTTGCTGCAGTGACTCCCTGGAGTGACGCAGTAATTGGATCCATTGTTGTAATGCTAGACTTTAATGAGTTTTAATGAGCGGCGAATTGGTTTACTCCAGAGGAAGGAAGTTTTCTGGTAACCATTAGTTTGAGGTGCTAATAGTCACGCGAGTGGCTGATGTAAGAGGCTGGCTTCGAGTGGGTACACTTTGATTGGCGAGCAAATCTTCGGGTTGGCATTTTCGGTTTCACTAATTGAAATTTGATTGATGGTGACTTAATAGAAATCTTAGTTTGATATTTATCTGATCAAACGTGATGAACTGAAGGAGTGTTGATGTAAGCCAATACAGTTCAGTAATACTGGAATTTAAAGGTGGGGACACTTACGATTGCATACAGTCTGAGTTTTGTTTGGGTTTGTGAACTCGTTATATAGAGAGTCCTACTAGTTTATAAACAATCAGACTAAATGAAGTTCTTAAATATTTAAGCAAACACACAATTTGGAAATCGTTTAGATATACAGGGCATGAGTTCAGAAAGTTAATGTAGGTATTGGGACTATAACGGAGGGTGAGTTTTTTGTATTTTTAGCGTTGGCAGCACTTTGTGATGTTACGGTAAATTTAAACGCAATAAGGCTCACTCTCTCCCTTCGTTCCCTCTTTTCTTTGCGGTTGCAAATCCAGAATTTAAAGGAAGTGGCGGCCAGCCAGGGTTCTATCAGCAACTGGTCCACGACCTTCAGATCTGGTAATGCAACCAATAACATGTATAATGAGTTCGACAGAGGAGTCCACTCAAGGAGAAGATTGGTCAACTCTGTTCGGGGTAGCCCTATGGAGATTAGGGAGACTCACGACAGAGCAACGCCACACAAAACGTGCGACAGGAGTCCACGAGGAAACGCCGTCGACGAAGCCCAAAGGATGTGGGAGACTCACCACGGACAGCATCGGACAGGAGCGGTCCGGAAATTTCGATGGGTGAGGGAGGATGATCCCTCGTCGACCCCAACACGAAACTCGAACGAATCGCGCACGCTGAGTCAAAGGGGCTCTCGTAGAAAACTTACGAGAAGTTGCGAATATTCGGGTGAGTGATCTATGTTGGACAGATCGCCACAGGGATTTAATAGCAGTGGCTGAGGTGGATCTCCTGACAAAGCAGACACTATAGGAACGCATTGTAGTTCATAATTGCATGAAATATATCGGCAAGTAATCCGCCGACGTGATCTGCTACCTACCGGCATAATTTTCGTACAAACGGTTTGCGATCAAAAATATCGTCGTCATATCAATTCCCAATGCTGTCAACAAATTCAAAACCACAAATTTGGTCAAAAACTCATATTCTCAGTATTTTGGCACTAAACAGCCATGATTTTGGTCCAATTTCTGTTTCAACGGAGAACATCAATGCACAAGGATATTGTGAGACCTTAAAAAAAATTAGAATGAGACGTCAGAACAAAAATATGGGGAATGCTGACGAGAGTTGTGTGCTTGTTTTAACGATAACGCTAATCCTCACACAGCCTTAGCCATCAAGACGCGCGCCGTGGAGTCGTGAACTTATTTGGTTGCGATGTTTTGAACCACCAAATACATTCCCCTGATTTGTCGCACTAAGATTATAATCAATTCACATCCCTGAAGGTATGACCCACATGGGTGGAATATAATTTTCAACCGTCAAGAAGGTCCGAGCAGGGATTCTGAAGAAGAAGAAGGAATGGATGTGTGGATAGAAAAGCAACGATTCACCTGGGAAACACACATCTAAAAGTATTTAATTGCATGAAGAATAATCCCACAAGGAGGCGATATTGACAGAAAACTAAACTGGGAAACTTAATGTGTGCAAACGCATAAATAAGGCCACAAAAGCTTTCTATACTTGCATCGGAATATTCTGGAACGATTACTTAATGGATGTATACGGCTACTGTAGGACCTATATGGACATATGGAGGACTTGTCTGTTGCCAGTTCTTAAATAAAGTTACCCATCGGAAAAAATGACAAAGGTACAAAGAAGTACAGCAACAGCCGTACTGGAAGAAATCCTTAACCAGGTACCCCTAGCTCATTACATGCAAGAATCTGCAGCCAAAAGTGCACTAAGAGCCAGCCAGCTCAACTGCTGGAAAATTAACTCAGGAGGACACGCTTAAATTCTGAACCTGGGTTCAGCTGCATCTTCTGACTGCATACTGGCTCACTCTGCCTTTCTAAGACCATTCTCCTAGATCATTTCAAGTGGAGAGGGACAGGAGAGGGATAGCAACGAACTAGGCATCGAAACCATATACATCAATCCTGATGGTTTAAAAATGGACGTATGCGTTGGAACTCGAGTGTTTTCCGAAACAGTAAGGCAGAACTTCTGAGGGAGATATGCGGGTATCCACCACGTCACAACACTCCAGAAATACTGTGAAAAAATTTAATGTCGAACGACTGCAATCGCAAGAGACCGCCAAGACCTTCGCGCAACGCGTATCCTTAACCTCTCGATTAACACCATATCACCAGCATTTAATGTCTAAGAACAATATCGAGGATGCCAAAAAGCCATTAGATCAGCCGCAAGAAACCCTTGGTTTGATGGGGAATGCCTACATATGCTAGAAGCCAAGAACGAGGCTTACAAGGCTTAGCTGCTTAGCTTAGCCAAACCTGGCCGGAAGATATTATACCTGAGGAATGGAACCACAGAATCTTTTGCCCGATCCACAAAAAAGGAGACCCTCTGAACTGCGCCAACTACAGAGACAAAGAGGCTCCTTAAGATCCTATCTGCCATAATATTTGAAAGCGTTTACCAACAACCTGATCGGCCCTTATCAGTGTGGTTTTAGACCAGGAAAGTCCACAACCGATAACATTTTCAAACCTCGGCAGATCCTGGAAAAAACTCAAGAAGTCTAAATCGATACCCAAATCGAACTTTACAGAGACATGTCTAGTTTTGCTATACCCCCCAAACTTGTCTGTTTATGTAGGAAGGCCATGGAGAATTATCGCTGCTCCATCAGTGTCGGAAACGAACTGACGGACACATTCGAAAAGGATTTAGACAAGGCGATACACTGTGACTTCTTCAATTTAAATTTCCTTTTGAGAGGATTGTCCAAAGCTTCCGAGCCAACATTAGATGCACAATTTTCCAAAAGTCAGTGCATCGATCCGCGAAAAATGAGACCCTCTAAACTTCGCCAACTACAGAAGCATAAGTCTCCTCAACATCGCCTACAAGATCCTCTCTGCCGTAATATGTGGATGCCTGAAACCGTTTACCAACAACCTGAACTGCCCTTATCAGTGTGGTTTTAGGCCAGGAAAGTCCACAATCGATCAAATCTTCACACTTCGGCAGATCCTGGAAAAACCCAAGAAGTCTAATCGATTTCAAAGCCACATACGACAGTATTTATAGACACGAACTGTACAGAGCCATGTCTAGTTTTGGTATAACGCCCAAACTCTTCCATTTGTGTAGGATGACGATGGGTAATTTTCGCTGCTACATCAGGGTCGGAAACGACCTCACCGACACATTCGATACCAAAAATGATTTAGGCAAGGCGATGCGATGTCATGTGACTTCTTCAATCTGATTCTTGAGAGGATTGTGCAGAACTCACAATCCAACACCAGAGGCACAATTTTCCAAAAATCGGTACAACTACTAGCATACGCCGACGATGTTGACATCATTGGTCGGACTCAACGTGATATCGTAGCCTCGTTTGTAAGTATAGATAAGGAAGCAGTAAAAATGGGTTTAGTAGTAATTGAGGGCAAGACAGAGTATATTCTGTCAACACAAAGGGACACATAACATCGACGCATTGGACGGAACGTCACCATTGACAGATATAACTTTGAGGTAGTGCAGGACATTGTCTATCTCGGCTCCTCTATCAATTCAGACAACAACTTCTCGTCAGAAATTAAACGAAAAATTTCACTTGCCAACCGCTATGTCCTCGGGCTATTCATTAGTAAGGCCCTCACGCGAACTACTAAGAAGATCTTATATAAGACCCTGATCATCCCAGTCCTGCTCTACGGCGCTAAGCATGGACTGTCTCAAAAGCGGATAAAGAAATCCTTGGTCGATTCGAGACGAAAATTGATCGAAAAATCTTCGGTCCCGTTTGCGTTGATGGGCTAAAGGAAGAAGTAAACGAGCTGTACAGCGACATGATCGTGGTCAAAAAACTTCACATTGGACGTTCAAGATGGCTAGGACATGTAAAACGACTGGACATCAATACTCCGGCTCGCAGAGTCTTCGACTCCCAGCCAGACGTCGGATGTAGTAGAGGAAGATCTCGTTTTAAGTGGTGCGCACAAGTAAGATCCGATATCAACCAACTTGGAGTGCGGAACTGGAGGCAGTTAGCTAAGGACCAGGCTAATTGGAGGGGCATGTTGGTTGAGACACAGGTTCTTTCCGGACTGTAGCGCCACTTATGTAAGTATGTAAGTGTTGTTTGGTTCCACCAACCACTAAGGAGATCCTTTATAAAGGCAGAGTTTGGAAATTGTTATACTTGTACGAGAGGCACGTACAAGGATCGCATATACCAAATTTCATCATCCTAGCTCAAAATTTAAGGCTTACAGACCTACAGACAGAAGGAAATACAGACAGACATGGTTTAATCGACTCAGCTAGCGATTCTGGAGTCGATCTATATACTTTGAGGTATATCTACCTAAATTATTTCTCTATGTTACAATCTGTGTATCTTAACGTATATACCCCTATGGGATAGGGTATAAAAAAACTTCTCAGTGGATGTTACTTCGGCTCGCTTAGTCTTTGATTTTCAGCCAGATATCGACTTTAGTAGAGAAAGATCTCGAGTTGATCTCGCCTTGATCTCAACTTGAAGTACAAAACTGGAGAGAGTTAGCTAGGGAGGCATCTTGATTAAGGCCCAGGTTCATTCATTCATGCTTCTGTGATCAGATGTTTTGATCTCTAGCACTTTGGGAACAATTGTATACTCTCACTTGTGATGCTATTTGTAACAAAAAAAATGCTTCGATCTAAAATCTAACCTTTTACGACAACCTTTTTCTGTTGAGGCTCTGCCCGCACTTCCCTGCGCTGTAAGTGCATTAAAACTACGAGACTAAAATTCCAATCAGATTCTCTGTAGGTGACTGTGAATGCACAGTATGCACAGTATGCACATTTAATAAAAAGTTAGATCACCATCATTGTTCCATCAGCATAGGTTAGTTGTCTTCTTGCCTGAACTTCAACTGCACCTTGCGCTGATCGTTGTAGGTCAATGTTGATGCAAACATCAAGTTTATTAGCATACTGGCTAACAAGCTATTTATCATAGCAGAGCACCTTTAAACAGCTACATAATGTCAATTGTTGCATTCCATTCGTCCAATTTTAGGTAATAAATCATTTTCGTGAAAATGTATCTTTTAGGTTTATCTCCATTGCCATCATATCCATAAAAGTGTCTATAATTTGTTTTTCATAGTTAGTGATGACTCTTCCACACTTCAAGGTCTCACTTATATGCGGAACTCTATCAAATGACAAAAAATTTGCATACAACTTCAAAAGACACGCGATCGTCCCCGCATTGAAATTCTAAGATAAAGATAAAGCTCAGCCTATAGCTAAAGATTTCTGCTGATGCCCATTTAAGTAATAAAATAAATCAACCGGCTTAATGAAACCCCCAGTGAAAAGAACGTCTAATTAGCATACCCAGCTTCGCAGCACATTAATCAGCATCAAACGATCTGCTCCGGCATGATCGCTAGAGTTTAACATCACTTTCAGTTTCGTTCGCAGTTGCTGCGCCGCTAAACGTCGTTGTCCTAGATTTAGACACGAAAATAAGGCGACTTTTGCTTTTTCGTCGTGTATGCTGGTTATATATCTACAAGAAGCGTTTTTTCAATGCCATTGACATGAGATAGATCTTTTCAATCCACACTTGGTTTGTATCTAGATACACGAATTGGTTGGGGGAAGTGTGAGTATGTGGTGAATGTGCAGCCCGCGTGCACCTGTTAACGTGCAATCAGTGTCATTGCGAGGTCTTTACCGACTTTACCGCGCTCCTGTGTGCGGTGACATTATCAATGGGAATTTTTGGGCATTTTTTTGGGGGTTTGGCTATAGATACGATTGAATATGTTAATTAACGCCGCAGACAATTGCCTTTGGTTGGAGGTGTTTTGTTGAAGGAGTACGCCTTCGCGAAGGTTTCTCCTAACATGACAGTCTTAATGAGGCCTGTATTAACAACTGAGACACCCAATACCCAGTTTTGATTTTAATCAGATTTTATTGTCAACAGTTTTTTTTTTTTGGCAATTCAGTCGTCAGTATTTGGTTTGCACTTTCAACCGAAATTCGTAACGCGAATATATCAATTTACAAGTATCTCAGGGACTTTTTTGTTTTTGTTAATTAGTGTGTATATACAAAAAAAATATCAATTTGCATATATGCTAATGAAAACAATTAAACAAAAGAATATCGATTCCGTTCTTTGTTTCTTCTGGGATACTTTCGTGTCAAACATGTATATAGGCATGTCGATGGATATGAAAGAAATCTTCGATGTCAAAATTATAAAGGTGATAATTAATCGAATATTTGCAAATAGACGGTGCGATTGACCTTATGCAGATTCTTTAATTTTATTTTAATTTTATTTAATTTAAATTTTATCGTCTGAAGAATAAATGAAATGGAAAGGCGCATGAGTTGCAGCCTTGGTGTTGAATGAAGATGCAAAGCCACTATAGCCAGCGCAGATGTGGATTGTTAGGAAAAAAATGCTGATAAATATTTATTTAAATAATAAATATAATATACACTTAAAAAAGAGCTCAGTATCTAGACAATAAGGCCAGTTAAAAATGTATCAAGTAAATTTAATTATGCGAATACCTCTTGGTGTTTTAATTGTTACGGTTTTTCAAAAACAAGTTGGTAAATGTCCACATTTGAAGTGGCCCGGATAAGAATTTTTTTATTTTAGAAACATATTTCTAGGGAACATGTCTTAGGGGTACCTACTTTATAAATTTGAACTGAACCCCCAGGTTGGGGGTTGTGTTCCGGGTTAAATACCCACCTATGCGTGCAATTGTTACAAAGCAACCAATAGCCTTGGAAAAAACTGATTTGATTTTTGACGACCCTGTTAACAAAAAAAAAAAAAAAGAGAACAACGACGTTCGTATCTTTATCTGGAATGTGAAAACACTAAACAGAAGAGGTGCAGGCAAACAACTACAGCGGAAGCCCTTAACTGCTACAAAGCAGACATTACTGCCATCCAGGAAATACGATGAGATGGTTGGGCAAGAAGCGGATGAAAATCTGTGACATCAACTACGGCTTGTGTTATAGTGAGCAGAAACAGCGACTATTTGGATGCGGATTTGTTATAAGTGCCAGACTTAGGCAAGAATTCTTATATTTCCAAGATATTAGCGAACGCATTGGAACAACTCGCTTCATGGCTTAAATCTCTAACCAAGGCCTTATATGGGCTCAGCCTTGACGGAAATTGATGATGGTATAGCTAAAGATTGCTTCTACGAGGTCTTTGACATAACCTATGAGCGCCTATTAGAGTACGATGTTAAAATCTAGCTGGGAGATTTTAAACGCAAAGGTAGGAACGGAAGAACTCTTTAGCAGTATTGTCGGAAAACACAACGGACTTAGGCTAATTGACTTCGCAATGGAAAGAAATGCCACTAAAGCCAGCGCACAGTTTTATTACCTCGATAACCTTGAGTCCGGTTTCCTCAATTCGATAACCATAAGGGGACATGGCGATCTCCAGATCAACGAACGGTCAACCAAATTGGTTACACTGCGATAGAAAAGAGGCACGCATCCAGTATTTTGGATGTCCGTACATTCCGATGGGCTAACATCGACTCGGACCACTACCTTGTTGCAGCCAATGTAAGAATGCGAATATCCACCATGCCCCAAGAAACCAGAAATACTGTGAAGAAATTCAATGTTGAAAGACTGCAATCGCAAAGACCATTAAAGCCTTCGAGCAACGCGTTTTCCTTAACCTCTCAATTAACACTATACCACCAGCATGGCAACGATGCCAACAAGCCATTAGATCAGCCGGAACTGAAGTGCTAGGTTTCTCGCGCCCAACAGCAAGAAACCAGCTCGCAGCCAAGAACGAGGCCTACCTACAAGCCTTAGCTGTATGTAAAGAGGAGACCTGCCATTGAGTTCTATAGGCATAGAGGAAGGAAAAAACACCGGCTTTTTATAAAAAAAGGAGCAAAAAAGGGTGCGGTCGAGGATATAGAGAAGCGGCACTCAAGGAAAGATGTTCACATGTTTTACCAAAATGTAAAACGTCAGATCCAAGGGTACAAGGCTCAAACAGAATCCTGCCTTAATGAAGGATTTAATATCGTAGTTGCGACACAGTCGATGCTGAGGATATGGAAGAACCCGATCTGCAGACTGTTAAACGGCGATGACGCTTAACATACCGCTGTCAGGCAGAACGAACAATCCGATATTGACGATGACAGCGAAAACTACCAACCACCCGACCTAAGTTATGTGAGGATAGCAATATCTAAACTCAAGCTTGCATTTTAGCCCTGTTAGAACATGCTCGTTAGTACCCAGCGCTGAGCTTTCTCACAACAATTCATGTTTGCGTGTGTACTTCCTGCACGATGGTGGGACCTCCTGTTCTATTTCGACTACGAACGTCGAATTTGAGAAAAGTTTTCTTGACAACTGATACTACTCGGATAGTTTTTCAGATCATTACGAGAGGAGGACCAGTGAAAAATCATTTAGGTTTTGCTAGGGTTGGAAAATAAACCCAGACCTTCTGCGCGACAGTTCATTGCACTAACCATCGCGCCACTGAGCCCGTCAGGGCTGCTGGAGCTTTATAAAGCCGGCCACCGTCGGATGAATGTATGCCTGAAGAATGGAAACTCAGCATAATTTGCCAAATCCACAAAAGAGTAGACAGCCTGATCTGCAACAACTACAGAGGCATAGGTCTCCTCAACATCGCCTACAAGATCCTATCTGAAGTAATATGTGAAAACTTGAAACCATTAGGCAACATTCTGATGGGCCCTTATCAGTATGGTTTTGGGTCAGCTTTAGCTTTAAAGATGAATAATTATCGCTCTTCATCAGGGTCGGAAACGACCTCACCGACTCATTCGATACCAAAAAAGGATTTCGGCAAGGCGGTGCACTGTCATGTGACTTCATTAACTTGATTTGTAGATTCAACCACGAACGATACGAACTATACAGCAACATGCCCCTAGTGCTATCAAAAAAAAAAAAACTCTGCATTTGACGTTTAAGGCTTAGGCAACTGAGCGGCAAAAAAAATTAAACATATGAAATTGTTTGATGTCGCTTGCCGCTCACTGCGTTGCCTTAGCCTAAGATATTCCGGCTGGCAGAGTCTTCGATTTTCAGCCAGCCTTCGGACGTTTTTAAGTGACCGGGCACAAGTAGAAACCGACCTCAACCATCTTGCAGTTCACAACTGGAGGCAGAACCGGGCTAATAGGAGTGGCATTTTGTTTGAGGCCCAGGCTCATTCCGGACTATAGTCCCACTTAAGTATGTTAGTAAGAATTTTTCATCACCCACTCTTCTTCTTACCAACCTCTCTACACCGTAAACACACACGTTTTCATGTGTCTTTTGTTTTATATAATTTTTTTCATATTTTTGGGACAACAAAAATTCTGGAGATGATTTGGTGGATTGCTTTGAGAATTGCTTAGCTTTAGAACAACACAGGGATAGCCTAAAATATTCGTTAAGAAAAATAATAAGGAAAAACACAATTAAGTTTGGGAATATGTAATCACTAGTAAGTCAATTAAAAGTGTGGGTTCAGTTGCTTAGTGAGTAGTGCGTTGTACTACTAAGCGCGTGATTCCTTGTTCAAATACCGAAATCAGCAACAAATAAGTTTATTTTTATCGTCCAACCTCTTGCGAAAGCCTGATGAATATTAAGGAGTATAAAGCTGTTATGATAAGGTTCTTAAGCTTGCCTTTCGACATCGCCGCTAAGCAGGTGCCTAGACCAAAAAAACAACATTTGAGAAGCCGCTGTGCGGATCATTAAATTCCCTATCACATCCCACCCTTAAAACTAATAACCCCAAAATGTGTGACGATAAAATATTGAAAATGACTTGTCACAACATATTGTTTAGTCAGTTAAGTTTGGTTATAAAAAAACAACATGGGATAGGGTATAATAACCTCGCACGCAAAAATGAATGGAGTAGCCAGGTTTGAGCGCCCGTGTGGAAAACCGAAAAAATTTTACTGATGCAAAATCATTTGTTATGGTAATCTAAGCATTTCGTATATTTTAACCCGCGCCAAGATTTTGGAGGCGTTTTCATACAATACCATGTCAGCCAATTCTTCAACGCATATATTCATACTATAAAATGATTGTGCAAACGCTTTTTCAAAACAAACATCCAATATAATACATCACTGTTATACAAAAACATCAGTTCTCGAATATTAAATCATGTCAACTTCAATATTCGCTAGAGCTACTGACATTGATGAGGTTTATCAGATTATTAAAGGGCTAGGAGAAGGTAAATCGCCAGGTATAGATGGAATTCGTGTAGTTGACATAAAGAAACACGCAAATATATTTGCTTCTATCCTGTGTAATTTGATTAACCTCAGCTTGACGCAAGCGAAAATTCCAACAGAGCTCAAAATGGCATTAGTTATCGGTTATCGAAAAATGTATGGAAAGTGAAATTATGGAACGATTGCAGAATTTTATATCAAAGCACTCTCTCATGCATAATAGTCAGTACGGCTTTCAAAAAAGCAAAATTATGGCTGAATTTGCAAATTTGGATAACCAAAGATTGAACAGAAGCCACCATGTAAAGGGTTTTTCAATAAGAGTGCTACAATAAAATTTTAATAAAACAAAAACGGTTTTGGATATCAATGAAATTTTTTATTCCTGTGAAAGTACGTTCGATGCCATTATGTATGAAACTCGATTTCTTTTGCATGGCCACCATGGCCACGCTTGCAGAAGTCCAGACGCTGAACCCAATTTTCGACGGTTTTCAAGCATAAATCGGCCGATACTGCTGCAATTTCACGTTCGATTTTCGTACGAAGTTCATCAATCGTCGCTGGCTTATTGGCATAGACCATAGACTTGACGTAGCCGCACAGGAAATAGTCTAACGGCGGCAAATCGCACGACCGAGGCGGCCAAGCGACTGGACCATTTCGTGAGATAACACGTTCTCCAAACTTGGTTTCCAATAAATTGATTGTGGCATTCGCTATGTGGCTTGTGGCGCCGTTCTGTTGGCACCACATGTCCCCCAAGTCCTTATCATCCAATTGGGGCCAAAAATATTCGGTTATCATTGAACGGAAGCGATTCCCATTCACAGTAACGTGCCGGTCTTGATCATCACGGAAGAAGTACGGCCAAATGACGCCGCCGGCCCATAAACCACACCAAACCGTAATTTTATCGGGATGCAATGATGACTCATGGAGTACGTGTGGAATGCTGCCTGACCAATACCGAATATTTTGTTTATGGACGAAGCCATTCAGCCAGAAATGAGCCTCATCGCTGAAGATGATTTTTCGATGAAAATCCGAATCATTTTCAAGTTGTTGCTCAGCCCAATTCACGAACATACCGCTTCTGGTGATCAAGCGGCTTCAGTTCTTGCGTCAATTTAATCTTGTAAGGATATAGGCCAAGATCTTTTCGCAAAATTCGCCACAACGACATTCGCCACACAGAGATGCCCAACGCTTGAGAACGACGTGTGAGAGACACATTTGGGCTTTCTTCAACTGAAGCCTCAGCGGCAGCAATATTCTCGACACTACGGGCACATCTTTGTCTCACTGGCACGGGAACACTTTGTACTGTGCCTGTGGACTCAATTTGTTCCACTAGACGCTCAATTGTTGATCTGCTAGGACGATTATGACGACCATTAATTGGACGTAGCGCTCTTAACGTTGAGGCCACTGACTCCGAATTTCGGTTGTAAATTTTAATAATTTTGACTCGTTGTTGGATCGTATATCTTTCCATCATGAAATGGCAAACCCTAATGAAGAGAAATGTCAAAAGAGCGGCAAGAAATATGGCGTCGTTTGCTGTCCCTGTCGCTCAACTTTTGTAGCGTCCCTGTTGAAAAACCCGATACATCTGTCTAGTCCACAAATGTCAAAACATATTTGACATTGGCGGCCACTTGCAAAAATAAGCGCATCTTCCATTAGGGTGATCTCTTTTGGCCCACCTAGTATATGGACATATTGATTTCAATATTTTTATTTTTTAAAAGTATGGTTTGGTTTATGGGCCGGCGGCGTCATTGGACCGTACTTCTTCCGTGATGATCAAGACCGGTACGTTACTGTGAATGGGAATCGCTACCGTTCAATGATAACCGAATATTTTTGGCCCCAATTGGAAGACATGGACTTGGAGGACATGTGGTTCCAACAGGACGGCGCCACAAGCCAGCGAATGCCACAATTAATTTATTGGAGACCAAGTTTGGATAACGTGTTATCTCACGAAATGGTCCAGTCGCTTGGCCGCCTCGGTCGTGCGATTTGACGCCGTTAGACTATTTTCTGTGGGGCTACGTCAAGTCTATGGTCTATGCCAACAAGTCAGCGACGATTGATGAACTTCGTACGAATATCGAACGTGAAATTGCAGCAGTATCGGCCGATTTATGCTTGAAAACCGTCGAAAATTGGGTTCAGCGTCTGGACTTCTGCAAGCCTGCCCATGGTGGCCATGCAAAAGAAATCGAGTTCCATACATCAAACGTACTTTCACAGGTATAAAGAATTTCATTGATATCCAAAACCGTTTTTGTTTTATTTAAAAAAAAAAACTTTTGTGTCGCTCTTATTGAAAAACCCTTTAGGAAACAAGTGAACAATCCATGGACCGATACACTCCCCAAGAACGCGGAATAATCGAAGTGGACGATTTTTCTACCAAAATCATAATGAGCGATGAGGCTCATTTCCACCTCAGCGGGTACGTAAACAAAAAAACTATCGCTTCTGAGGCACCGAAAATCCACGAGTAATGCACGAGTAGCCATGACACCCGCTCAAAATTATTGCATGGTGCGCTGTTCGCACTGGAGGAGTCATCATGGCCATTTTTTTTTTTTTAAGAACGCCGCTGGTCAAATGATAAAAGTGGACGGCGCTATAGGGCCATGTTAACCGAGTTTTTTTTGCCGCAATTGTACGAATTAGGACTGGAGGACATGTGGCCCACCTTGAACATCCAAACAATTTGTTTATACCTAAAAACTTCATCCCATTTGCATTTGAACTTTGACTAATGTTCGTCATAATAAACAAACTTTGTCAGCGTGCAAAATATAAAAATTAATAATTCACTGCAATTATATTTTTTAGCCAATTAACAAGTTTATTTATAAAAATGATAATTTCTATCAACATTTAATTTGATTTAATCGGTTTATTAATATTTTTCTTATAAAATGACAATTTCTGTCATTTTACTTATTTGTATTAAGATTAACATTTTGCCATAATATCTCTGTGTACACATATGAGCATATCTTTTGAATTCGAAATGTCACAATGACACACTTCAAAAGTGAACTTCCTCAATAATTATTCTATAAACTGTTCTAAACCTGCTTTGATATAATTCCAAAAAAAGAAGATTTCTTAAAAGAATATCAACTCCCTTCGTCAATGCAAATTAAAATATCTAGTTACACAACAAAAGAAAACTCTTTATGTAAACAAATGCTAAGTTTATTAAGATTAGGTGTACTAAAATGGTTTATTTGGTTGCTAAAATGGCGGAAATACTTGTTCTTTAAATGGGGGTGAGATTGCGGTAACTTAACAGTTGTTATAAATACCGAACATGTTTTTTTGAACTTAATTTGTGTATAGACCGTGTTGTGTGTTGGACGAACGAAGTAAAGGTCTGAGTTTTTCCTAAAACGTTATAAAACCTCATTTATTGGGAACGATCTTAAGCGTAAGATCGGTTGAATCAAAAAACATCGTTTTACAAAGTTTACGTACATAAATTACATTTTTGTCAGACCGGATTGTTTACGTTTTATTGTTTTTTTTTTGACAATTGACATACCAAATTTACCGATTACTGGGTTTACATGTTAATTTTGAGTGAAACTTAACTTATAACAGACTGTTAGGATTTATTAAGGCCCTTTGCCAATTGCGTTAAAATATTAGCCAGTGGATAATTTTGAACATTTATGTGGTCAAAAAAGAGTACTTCAGTATTTAAACCTGCTCAGCAGCTCGTTAATATTTATCTCGTGGCTAATATTTGATATTTTTATATCTAAAAAGACCACGTTTATTCCAAAACTTGGCAGGGAGAAGAGAGTATTATTTTTTTTAGTAAAAAATAAAAGAGTACACAACATAAACGACAAATTACGTGATTATTCAAACAAAAAAAAACATATGAGAAGGCTACCGCTGTGTGGATCGTTTTGTACCCTATCCCATCCTTAAAATATCCCCAAAATGTCGGATTTATGGCGTTGAAATATTGCAAATGTCATTGTCATAACATATTGTTCAGACTGTTTATCAAAATCATTTATGGTTCGACAGAAAAAAAAAACTTTTATCGCCTGGTTATGCTATGAGGTAGTGTATAGAAATGGTTTTTGTATGGAAACGCCTCCAAAAAGTGTGCGTGGCTTAAAATTATATACAGAAGAAATGTTTATATAAACAGAACCAATGATTTTGCATCACCATTTTCACCATATGTTGTTCAGACACTTTTTCAGTATTTCTAACGGTTTGGCCTAAAACTATGTTTTTTTTTCGAAAAGGAGGCGTGGCAGTAGGCGGATTTCAAAAATATTCACACTTGTTCTGCTGGGAGCAACGACAAGCACGTGTACCAAATTTCAGTTAAAATTTAAGGCCCAAAAACTGGTGACGTACAGACGGATGGACAGACATGGCTAAATCGACTCAGCTATCGATTCTGAGTCGATCCATATACTTTGAGGTATACCTAGCTCAATTATTTCTGTATGTTACAAAATATGTATCAAAACTAAAATTCCCCAATGGGATAGGGTATAAATAGACTTCTAAAACTTTTTTGGTTTGATTAAAAATTTTATCAGTGAAAATGTATATTAATCTCCTAATATTTTTCAAAGTGAAACTTTTTTCTTGGGACTACGGTGTTAACAGGTCATTAAATCAATCCAAGTACTAATCGCAACCGACGCTGCTTTATTTTGTTTGTTTGTAGTGAAATTTTTTTCCGAGTGGTGTCAATTATGAACAAAATAATAAAAACGGCAAAATATGTAAACCTCATTAAATTCCGATCTTGACAGCATAATTAAATGGGGTAAATCGAATAGAGTGGAATTTAATGCTTCCAAAACTTAATGCTGTCTTCTGTCATCCAAGCGAAAACAAAATTTACAGCCATTATCCATGAATGGCACTTGCATCGCCGAAACCGAAAAACTTTCCATACTCGGTATGTGTGTTAGTAACGACCTTCGTTGGAACGACCACGTATTCGAAATCGCTAAAAACGCAGCAAAAGGTCTAGGTTCCTTAATCGATGCAAAAAATATTTCACCCCCTCTGATCTGGCCTCAATATTTAAAGCGTATATACGCCCCAAACTTGAGTTCAACTCCCACAACTGGTCAGGTGCAGCAAAAACATCATTGCAGCTACTGAATAGGATACAAAAGCGTGCGATAAAACTGATAGGAGATCCAACCGTAGCGAACTCTATAGTCTCGCTTGAACATCGTAGGAATATCTCCTGCCTGACACTTTTTTACCGCTATTTTAACAGGAAATGCTCAATCGAAATAGCCAGCTGCATTCCTCCCCTTCAAACATTCAACCGTGATACTCACCATGCCATGAATGCTAAACAATTCACCCTCAAGCCTACCTTCGGACATACTATGAGATATAGAGATTCATTCCTTAACCGAACAACACGAATGTGGAATGCTTTACCAAACTCAGTCTTTCCTCCCCATTACAATTTACAAAAATTTAAAACCAATGCACATCGGTATCTCCTCTTTTCTTCTCCTCAATTTCCTTAATGCCCGCGTTGTGTCCAAACACTATAAGAGTATTCATAAACCCTTTAGCGCGTGCTATTTATAAAAAAAAAGTATTGATTTAACCGTTAATGTTGACTGAATTTCCAAAACGATAATCGTTGACGATAGTGTAGGAAACTTACTTGATGTGCGTGTGTGCACATGTATACAAATTTCATGTCCCATACTCAGAAAGTCTCCTTCACTATCGTCAACGATTATCGTTTTGAAACCTACGGAATGAGTATTTAGGTGAGTTATAGAAAATTGTAAAATTAAATTTTATTCCATATATAGGCATTCCAAACTAAAATAGAATTTCATCAAATATTGTGCTAAACACACGTGAAGAATTTTTGGAAGGTCGTCCCAAAAAATTATTAGGAAAACTTATGAATAGACGCCCAAAAAAATTGGTGTGGTTCACATTTTTGTTTCAGTGAAATTCAGAGGAATGCTTTGTCTCAACAAATTGTTTATACATTTCGTCGAAATGTTTTTTTTTTAGAAAACGCCCGAAAATATTGGTAGTTCAAAACAATCTTTCACAAAATTTATAAAATTGCATATTCAGAATTTCTAAAATATTGTTAGAGCATTAAAATTTGGTGATGGCTCAAAATTCTTTATGGATGAGGTGTAGATTGTGATCGGCTCTCTAAAATCCTGAGAGCAAATAACATAAAGGGGCAATCGGAGAATCTGCCCATTTTTTCGTTGCAGCGGATTCCAGATCTGAACTGACCAACTGAAAGAAGCTACGAATGATACCAAGAAACAAAGAAAGCCAGTGTAGATAGCTCAGAAAATTTTCTAAGTGAAAGAATCTGAGCAATCGACAACTCTGACCATTTTCTTGTCGCAGCAGAATTCAGATCTCACCTCTCTGACTGGAAGAAGCTACGAATGTTAAAAAAAAAAATCGGTCTTCATATTGGTCCTCTTAGGAAAGCAATGTTAGCTAGAGTAGAGAGTTCAAAGAAATAACTAAGATCTGTGCTGTGGCAGAAGAAGTGCAAGTAAGTACCAAAAAGGCCTGGCAGCAGAATGCTGCAACGCAATCCCGGATGGTTTCGGGAAGAGTACCTACCGCGATAGAACTTTAGATAAGTTTGTAAACTTTGCCAATGTAGGTGATTCCACATGAATACCTGCCTTATTTGTCCTCAATTCATTTGCCTATGTAAACCATCCTAAAACATAATGTTCAAATTTGAAGTCTAGGACTAGTCCTAGTTTTTTTTATAGTGTTTAGTCCTCTGTGATAGTATCCTGTGAGGATACCGGTGTTTTTTGTAATGCCTAGGTGATGTAGTAGCATTGTATACCCAGAAAAGGATTCCATTGCGACGAGGCTCTTAGCTGTTGCCTGTTTGCCGGTGATGTCTAAGTTCAGTATATGTTGGATAGCATCTAGTATTTTTTTAAGAGTACCATCAATATTTACGCAAGCTGATCATTGAGCTTTTTTGTGGTTTAAAGCTTTATTTCATCCATTATAAGCCTTATAACAGCCACTTTAAGCAAGGAAACGATATGTGGCTACATACCACATTTCCGCACAATTGGCTTTTTTCATGCGTAAAGGGCTACAGTGGCTTATTTTGCGCGTTTCTGAATATTGGCCATCTAGCTTTAATTCTTGTCCAAAACTAGACCCAAGTACATGGTAAATTTTACAAATATTTGACTGTTCCATTTTATTTTGCGATAGCCAGGTCTAATCCTGGCGGCATATTTAAAGAGATTTCAGTCCTCTCAGTCCATTTCACGGTTTTAATTATTGCCATGTCATCTGCATAGGCAATCACTTTGCAGCCTACTCTGTCTTTGCTACTTTCCGCTCGTTCATTTTTAGATTCCTCAATATAGGAGATAAGAAGCGCTTGAAGGGGGGATGGGAAAAAAATCGTACTTAGGAATATAACTGAATGGAGACTCTATAAAAAGGCAATGAGAACCTAGATTAGGGAAGATTAGAGAATTATAGATGTATTCAGGTAGTTTTTTCAAGCATCTGCAAAAAAGGCATAGTGGTGATGGAAACATAGGGCACTCAATTCACCCGGCCCCAATTCCTGTATTGAAATCAATGCAGTCATTAAAAAGTTTAAGAACACCAAGACCGCTAGTTTTGATAGATAACGAGAAGAACTTTCCGAATTTAGAAGCTGAAATTGCATCAAACCATCAAGCATGTGGGTTAAAGAAAAAATGCCCGAAGACTGGAGCATAAGGCGCAAGTCTTGTTTCAATTACGGAGGCATATCTTTACTAAATGTTGCATTCAAGATCCTTTTTAGTAGGTTGGATAGTAAACGGCTGTAGCCATTCTGCAGGACTCTTATCGGTACCTACTAGTGTGACTTTTGGCCAGTCAGAATCACCCTAGACACAAATTTTCAACTAAGTCGGGAATTATCACCTTTTCATCGCCTTTAAGGCCGCGTATGATAGCATTTACAGTCTAAGGCTCAATAGATCGATGACTGAATCGCGATGGTTTCATAAATCATACGCATTTGATGAACTCACCTGTGCTATTAAGTAGGACGAGAGATTTCAAATGCTACCAACAAACACATCTCTGTCGATCCACAAACGTTGACCAAGTGTCAGTCTTGATTGTAACGGGTGATCCAAGTAGAGATACTTTTTTCAATAGCCTTTTTTGACAGATCACGTGTGAGTCGTGTCATGCTGTCATGTTATTTTTGTTTAGTATTGTTTGGCATTTCATATTGGAAAGACTTACGCGTGAACAACGTTTAAAAATTGTTCAACTTTATTATGAAAATTCACGTTCTGTGAGGAATGCGTTTCGTGCACTTCGCTCAACTTATGGTCAACATAATCGGCCTACTGAGCGGTCTATTCGCAACACCATCACCCATTTTGAGACCCAGCATTCATTATTGGATAATATTCGACCGAATAGACCACGTCCAGCACGCTGTGAAGAAAATATAGCCGCCGTAGCTGAGAGTGTACACGACGACCGTAGAGAGTCGATTCGGCGCCGTTCGCAGCAACTCGGACTGACGTATGGAACGACTTGGCGCATTTTACGTCAAGATCTTAAATTGAAAGCGTACAAAATACAGCTTGTGCAACAACTGAAGCCACTCGACCTTCCCAAGCGACATCGCTTCGCTCAATGGGCTCTTGAAAAGTTCCAAGAAGATCCGACGTTTTCGAGGCAAATTTTCTTTAGCGATGAGGCCCATTTCTGGCTCAATGGGTATGTAAACAAACGAAATTGCCGCATTTGGGACGAAGAGCAACCTGAAGAGATTGAAGAACTGCCACTTCATCCAGAAAAAACAACGGTTTGGTGTGGTTTGTGGGCCGGTGGAATCATCGGTCCATATTTCTTTAAAAATTATGCCGGTGCGAACGTAACCGTCAATGGCGACCGTTATCGTGCCATGATAACCGACTATTTGATGCCTGAAATTGGAGCTCGTGATCTCGGCGACATTTGGTTTCAGCAAGACGGCGCCACTTCCCACACATCGCATCAATCAATGGACTTATTGAGAGAACATTTCGGTGAGCACATAATTTCACGTTTTGGGCCGGTCGATTGGCCACCATGATCGTGTGATATCGAGCAGTTACCAGTCGAAATGCTCGAATGAGTGATCGAAAATTGGACTCAACGGATGGACCATCTGCGACGTAGCAACGGCCAACATTTGATAGACATAATCTTCAAAAAATAAATGCCAAAGAATGTTCTTTCAAATGATAATAAACATTTTCCATTAAATTTGAATTTTCTGTGTTTTTTTCTTTAAAAAAGTAAGGAACCTCGAAATGGATCACCCTTTAATAGCTTTTAGGAAGTGAAGGAGTTCGTCTACCATGAAGTCAATATTAAACCGACACCTTTTTGGAAATCCGACGAATATTGCGCCTTGGAAATCGGTGTAAAAAATGGGATTAAAACTCTTAACTCGAAAGTCCATATGCTTTCTTAAGCGAGCCGAAACTGCCAGGACAACTTTGAGGCACGATTTTTGTTTAACAAGCGGCTACAAATTTAGTCGAATAATTGATTCGGTATGCGAGGAAGCTGCACCGAGTATGTAGTAAAAATGATAAAATCAGGTCACCTGTATTAACTCGGCCACATTATATGAATGAGGCTTAGGGCTTAAGAGTATCTTCATTAAGAACGTCCCGTCAAAGGGCTCAGTTGCACGATGGTTAAGGTCTGGTTTCGATTTCCAGCTGTAGCAATACCTAAAATGATTTTCACGGGCCCTCCTCTAGTGATGATCTGACAAATCATCGAAGTAGTATCAATCGTCAGCAATAGCTTATCTCAACTTCGCCGTTCGGAGTTGGCATAAAACAGGAGGTCCCACCATCATGCAAGAAGTGCACACGCACACCTGAATGGTTGTAAAAAAGCTAGGCCCTGGGTACTAACGAGCCTGTTGCGCAAAAAAATTGTAATTGTATTAAGCGGTCGTGGGTGAATGGACGCTTGGACTGAATAACTGGAAGAAGTGTGCCAAGGATGCTTCAGGTAGACCTTCCAATGGGTCGAGAGCCCGGTAAGTACGTTAGTTCAGTGCTGACTTGTATTCTAAATCAGACCATTAAACTTAACGTTAAAATTAGATCTCACTTCAAAGATTATCTGCCTTAGCCTCATCTATGAGCATACTCATCTAAAATCTTTCTAAACTGTCCAACATGGCCGTAAATATTTTCCTTGGAATGGTTTCATGGTCTCAATTAGCGAAAGGGAAAATAATTTAAAGATCCAGCGCAGTATCTTAAGACCTGACGATCAAACCTTATATGGGCTTAGATACAACAAACACCGTTACAGGCTACATACCAAAAATCATCTAAAATCTTTCTAAACTGTCCATCATGGCCGTAAATATTTTCCTTGGAATGGTTTCATGGTCTCAATTAGCGAAAGGGAAAATATTTTAAAGATCCAGCGCAGTATCTTAAGACCTGACGATCAAACCTTATATGGGCTTAGATACAACAAACACCGTTACAGGCTACATAGCAAATTCGGGTAAGGTTATATCTGTAACGGTCTAGGTATTTGATCTCGTTAATCAGACAACAAACAAGACACGCAAAAAGCCTCTATGCAAATGACTTCTGCCTGAGCATGAAAGATGTATTCAGGGTGCGGACAGGCAATCACATGAGCGGCTCTTGAGTGAGCTCTATGATATGATTGCCAACAAGGGATACGCGCTTGTGAGTCATCCACGAGTGAATCAGTCAAATTATCTTTATCTTTAAGATCCATAAAAAGGACACGAAAAGAAGCACTACTACCACTATTTGTGCCGACATTTTGAAAAGTCTAGGTAGTTCCAGTACATCAAATCGTACATTCTCAATGGAATACACGATCCCATCGAGTGCAATGGTGAGCACTTAATAAGTCACTTTCTCGAACCAACACAAGTTGGTATGGTAGAGGTTGTATACGCGAATAGACTAACTATATGTCAAAAAGGAATGTCCTAAACGTGTTTCAGTCATCAATTCCATCGCCTACATGATGCCGGAACCAAAGATAAAACAGATTACAATTATTTGCAATCGTAACCGATGAGTCTGCAACTGTTATTTCCCCAAGACACCATGTCGATCCACTAAATCTCACTCTCACTACCTACCTATCCAATCGGAGTTCCATGTACTCGTATCCATTTCATTATCCAGTGCGTGTGTAATACGAATTTCCCCATAGATCTAGGTTAGTGGATTTATTTCGTAAAACAGGCTTACGGGTTGTCATTTGGTTCCCATAAGCCTATAAATCTGTTATAAGCACTGAATTACATAAATGCACAGACCGAGCAATGACTTTCTGCAATTCGACAACAACGCGTTAAAGCAATTACAAAAAATCCTCACACACCATTCCAGCAGCACCAGCACCAGGTATTGCATATACGCGACAAAGTCCTTGCATGCGTGCGCCCGACGAATCTACGCAGGTCATCGTACACAGTCTACCCACCTCCTCATATATTATGCATGTTGCCGCCGCCGTCAACCGCTCCGGTATATGGAAATGAGGAAAAGTCCGCCAGTACTGCGAAATGGCAGCTTTGGGCTCGAGCCCGACTAAAAAGTGAGTGCAAGCGCTCGGATCAAAGCGCGATAATTGATCGATGCGAGTGAGTAATCTCGGTGAGATATCAACATGGAATTGTAACACACAGCACACGATTGACTCCCTCTGGCGGAGTGTGTGTACATGCGAGGACCACGATCACAACGCAATGGCGCAGATTGGAGCGGCGTGGCGTTCGACGACAAGACGCATACATGTAGCAGGCTATAAATTGAACTCTCGTTTTGGATACATTAGACCATGTATCTAACGGCAGTGTGCGGCTATGCCTTAGGAGGAGTAAGCCAGCATACGCACTTTGTGTGCTGCAGTTAATCGTAGATACATTTGAACCCTTGTCTGCCTCTGCGCATGCCTGCAGTTGAATTTTAATTATTTTGCCCCGAATAAGAGACAGATGTTGTGTGTTGGGAGTTCAGGAACTCGTTGCAATTGAAAGGTAGGAAGGCAACTCCATCTAAATCGAACTCTTCGACTCTTTATGGTTACGGTGCAGTAGCAGTAAAGAAAGTATCTGATGTGAAGAAACTGTTTTGAAAAGTGATGTGGCTTAGGCATTGGGATCCGATAGTGGGTGACAGGTACAAAGATTGAGTTGGTCTGAGACGTTCTTGCGTAACTAACTAATGGATGCCAGATCAGCAGGTACGCAGATCTTTTATTTTCTGCGTCATATCCATGTGACTGAGAATGACTTCTGATGAGCGATTGATGTGTTAAAGAGGTGTGCGCCAAGATACATGGTGCTCTGGAATGTAATTAAGGCTAATCGGTTTGGGGTATCAATTTCGACTTGGTAGAGCGATTAGGTATTAAGTGGTTATCTGGTGAGAGGTGGTCGCTCAAAATGGCTAAAATTTTTTTTCAACACGTACGGCTGTGATGTTAAGTTGTGCTGTAGATAGTATTTAACACTCAGATGTTAACGTTTTAGTTCTTCATCAAGTATGGGAAGTAATCATTAACTTAAAATGGCAGATGTAGTCAAAAATTCTTGAAACTAATGGTTTACACAAGCTCAACCATAATTATTCATTTGAATCACTAAGTATGCGCTCATTAAGTGGTAATTAGATTGCCAAAAGGCCATGCAAAATGCAATACACGTATTCGAAGTTTGGTCTGTTAACAGATTCAGAGCGGTATCGCAAAATTTGCTGAGCCATACACTGGTAGATTATCATAAATTTTGTGCCATTTGCTAACAGGTACGATCTGACAATTTGCCAAATGCACGACTATCCGTAAAATACATAAATTGAGGGCTGGAATGACAAGTTGAACTACCAACGAATATGGGGTTGTCTGTTTGAAACCCATAACTGACTCAAAATTTCTATAAAATTTCAATTTGTTGATCTTTTTGGTATATCGGTAGAGCCAGGTAATCGAAAATTTGTTCTACCATATGCCTGGCAGATTTTTAACAGACAAGGTCTGACAGCAAACAAATATATGGGATTAGATGAACAGTCCCGGTGTATAAACTGCCTGCGAAGGTAACCCTAGATCATGTATTCCCGGTCAGAGCTCCATAAATATCTTTATACTCTCTAATTACAGCAATCGGGATATAGTCGCAGCAAATATTGAAACAATAGACAAAAATGTATGGTTAGTCTCTGCATAATTAGCTCACGATCATGTGACACTAATTCCTCAGAACTACCTAAGGTACCTGATTGCGGAAGCAGAGAGACGCAACATTGCATCATCATTGGTAATGATGCTAACGCACATCATATTATTTGGGGCAGCTCCAACATTAACACTTTTTTCTATGAATCTTCTAGTCCATCATCATAACCAGAATTAGACCACATGTAGTATAAGCGAGGAGGGCAACACATCCAAAGAAGGCACAGCGCATGGGGTGGAAAACAAACATGAAGGACGAAGACACTTTTGCCCTGATTTTGGGAGAATCATCAATAAACTCAGGAACAGCAAAAATGATGGCCCCTGAGGTTATTAAACAAGTACCTAGGGCCTGAGACGCATCCATGCCCCGGAAAAAGTGAAAAAAAACGTCAACCACCTATAGATACGCAGCAAGTGCCATAGTGCTAGAAGATTATTCTAGTGATCCCAAGGTTTGCCTTCCTATCAGAATTTACAGAGTCAATATAGAGATAGGCGTATGAACCCGAATTTTACCTTCCGGAGAAGCAAAAGCAACCGTTTTAAAGAACTCTGCCTATGGGACAGTCATGCCAAAACTTATGGGCACCCTCACCCTCATGCCCCTTACTTATGCAAATAAAAGTGTAGGGATTGTTTCAACCACAAGCACCAATAGAGCGTATAGAACCACCTCAGGATATACATGAGATCCCTCCTGCCAGGAAAACGGAACTCCTGGATTCATGCAACCGGTTAAGCAATAATAAAGTAACTGGATTGGATGGTAGTACGGGACTTTGTGTAACTCGGCTCCGCTATTAACTCTGACAACAACAACTCGTCAGAAATTAAACGAAGAATTACTCTTGATAACCGTTGCTTCTTCGAGCTAAGAAGGCAATCTAGTAGTAAAGCCCTCACTCGAACTACTAAGACCCTGATCATCCCAATCCTGATCTATGGCACTGAAGAAGCATGGACCGTCTCAACCAACTTGGAGTGCGCAACTGGGGGCAGTTAGCTAAGGACCGAACTAATTGGAGAGGCATGGTGGTTGGGGCCGAGGTTCATTTAGGACTGTAGCGCCATTTCAGTAAGTAAGGACTGGATGGCATAACAAACAAGGCCCTTAACCTTGGCGTCAGAACAAACACGCAACCATTTTTGAACAGGCGCTTAGCAGAAGGGGTTTTTCAAGATCAATGAAAACAATGTCTGGTGCTGCTGTCTAAAGAAACCACCAGAGGAGCCCTCGTTATACCGTCCCATATGCCTGCAAGACAAAATGGGTAAAATACTAGAGCGAAACATATGCAACTGACTGGAGCCGGAATGTGGAATTGACAAAGCCGGGCGATTCTCAAACCAGCAGTACAGATTTCGAAAGGCTCGTTCTACAGTAGACGCTTTCACGACAGGAGATGGAAGGAAGGTGCAAAGAAATACGGTGCCGTAGTATGACTGGATGTCAAAAATGCGTTCATCGCAGAATCAATCATCATCATCAAGTACCTGGGTCTGGTCTTGTATAAGAAACTAAACTGGGAAGCCAATGTTTAAAAATGCGTTAAGAAAGGCGCCGTGCCCCTGCATAACAAAGCAATCAGGAACAAATTGGGTATGCAACCACATGTCACTTTCTGGTGGACAGCTATAGAAACAGTCTTCAGCTGCAACCTTCTAAGCAAAGTTCAAAAATTAGCTTGCATATGCATAATCGGACCTCTAAAAATCACTCCCTCCACTAACAGAAACTAAACTGGGAAGCCAATGTTTAAAAATGCGTTAAGAAAGGCGCCGTGCCCCTGCATAACAAAGCAATCAGGAACAAATTGGGTATGCAACCACATGTCACTTTCTGGTGGACAGCTATAGAAACAGTCTTCAGCTGCAACCTTCTAAGCAAAGTTCAAAAATTAGCTTGCATATGCATAATCGGACCTCTAAAAATCACTCCCTCCACTAACAGCCCTAGATGATATCCCAAATCTAGTGCCCCAAGATATTTTTGGCAAACAGACAGAAGCTTCTGCAGCAGCGGGACTGAGAGCCTCGTTTAAGTGGACACCATCTCCAGGTGAACACACAACCGACGAATTCAAGTCAACTATTCTCAGTCACTTCGAATGTCAGATTTACAAATTTACAGATCTACAAACAGAATCTGGAGAGCGGTGTGGAGGTGTTTTCTCTCCGAGATGCTTAACACCATACCACCAGCATCGAATGTCGAAGAACAATGGCAACGATGCCAACAAGCCATTAGATCAGCAGCAACTGATGTGCTAGGTTTCTCGCGCTCATTAGCAAGAAACCCCTGATTTGATGAGGCATGCCGACAGATGCTCGCAGCCAAGAACGAGGCCTACAAGGCTAAGCTGCAGGTGAAGACTAGAGCTGCCACTGAGCTCTATAGGCAGAGAAGAAGGGAAGAACACCGGCTTTTCAGAAAGAAGAAAAAAGAGAAAGAAAAGTGCGCGATCGAGGATATAGAGAGGTGCCACTCCAGGAACGATGCTCGCAAGTTTTACCAAAGTGTAAAACGTCGAAGCCAAGGATACAAGGCTGGAACAGAACCCTGCCGAGATGAACAAGGGAATATCGTAGTTAACACACAGTAGTTGACACAGTCGATACTGAAGATATGAAAGAACCACTTCTGCAGACTGTTAAACGGGGATGAAGAACAGGCAGAATGAACCAATCAATGTTGGCAACGCCAGTGAAAACTGCCAATCACCCGACCTGAGTGAAGTGAGGATATCTGAACTGAAGCTTAATAATGCTGCCGGAAATGACGGCCTTCCCGCAGAGCTTTTTAAAGCCGGCGGAGATCACTTGGTAAGTAACATCCACCAACTCACGAGCCAACACCAGAGGCACAGTTTTCCAAAAATCTGTACAACTACTAGCATACGCCGACGTTATTGACATCATTGGTAGGACCCAACGTGATGTCATTGCCACGTTTGCTAGTATAGAGAAGGAAGTGGCAAAAATGGGTTAAGCAGTAATTGAAGGCAAGACGAAGTATATGCTGTCAACACGAAAGAACACACAACATCGACGAATTGGACAGAACGTCTCCATTGACAGATATAACTTTGAGGTAGTACGGGACAACATATCGGCAGAAATTAAACGAAGAATTACTTTTGCCAACCGTTGTTTCTTCGGGCTAAGAAGGCAGTTCAGTAGTAAAGCCCTCACTAGAACTACTAAGGAGATCTTATATAAGGCCCTGATCATCCCAGTACTGCTCTACGGCGCTGAAGCATGGACCGTCTCATAAGCGGGTCCTTGGTCGATTTGAGAGGAAAATTCTTCGAAAAATCTTCGGTCCCGTTTGCGTTGACGGGCTATTGAGACGAAGATTCAACCAAGAGTATACGAGCTGTACAGCGTCATGCTCCTGGTCGAAAAACTTCGCACTGGAACTTTAAGATGGCTAGGACCTGTAGAACGAATGGACACCAATACTCCGGCTCGCAGAGTCTTCGATTCCCAGCCAGACGCCGGACGCAGTAGAGGAAGACCTCGTTTTAAGTGGCGCGCACAAGTAGAAACCGACCTCAACCAGCTTGGAGTGTGCTACTGGAGGCAATTATCTAAGGACCGGGCTAATTGGAGAGGCAAGTTGATGGAGGCCCAGGTTCATTCCGGACTGTAGCGCCACTTAAGTAAGTAAGTAATGCTTAACGTTTCCAGTCGGAAATCTTGGAATTAAAGAAGATTTATCCTTGCTGAGGTGTTATATAACAGCTATTCATGAATTACATCAACATCTTCAGTGACAGGCAAGAGGCAATCCAATGAATGGGATTCATTTCATTCACGTCGAATACACACCATAAATGCTGACTATCGGATGGCAGAAGACTTTACCATTCGCCTCTTTTGGGTGCCGGCACTCACAGATATTCCAGGGAAATTTAAGGCGAATGATCTTGCCAGATTCGGCTTTTCCCATGACATTCCACCTCAAACAGTGAAGCCCCACGCTATATGTCACCCATCAATCAAGCTGGATGCGATCAAGAAAGCAAACCACAGATAGATAAACAGCTCAAAAGGCGTACCTACATGCAAAAAGTCCAGGGTACTAATTTCGTATCTTCTCAAATGATATTCATAGATGAAGTAGACTTTCTGGGTACGGGTACGTGCAATTTGTATACACGCGCACACACACAATAAATATAAAAATTACACTCTTCGTATCTATAAAATCTCCTAAACTATCGTCAACGATTATCGGTCTAAAAGTTACGGAATGAGTACCCAGACCTCATAAGTAATGAATTCTGCAGAAGCAGCTTGAACTAGTAAGGCTATACAACTACTGTCAACATATTCAAACATTTATTAACTTAATTATATGGCTGAATAAAAATTCAGATTACATAGCGCAGAAAAATCATGATTAGAATTCAATAAATGTTTTCAGATGGTTTCGATGTAACAAATACGATTCGTATGCAAATTGTAATCAAATTTAAATGATTTATTCAATCAATCGGAGTTCACTGAACCTGAGCCCACATTACATCTCTTTGGGGTTTGAGCACGGAGTAGTTTTTAAGTAGATCTGCCAAACACAAAGAGGGTTGGATCGTAGTTGCTTGTTTTTTTTACATTTGAGATTTATTTTTGACAAGATGGCTTAAGCTGTCATCATGGCTTAAGCTGTCATCATGGCTTAAGCTGTCATTTGAATCGCCTCAATGGGGGAAGAACAGATTTAAAGTAATGGTTGGTCATAGAAAATTTGAAAGGCAGAACACATTCACTGGAATTATTACTTTGAATATCTTTAGTTAACATTTTAAGATTAATACTCACTTTATTGCTCAATACCTTTTTTTAAAAAGGCCTTGTGAAATTCAAAAGTCAGAATTCAATTGAAGCGCTTAGAAGATTTTCAAAAATTTGAGTAATCAGCGCTTAAAGTTGTTTACCTAACGCGATTTTTTAGAGTTGGTAGCACTGGTTAGCAATGGCGTCCAAACGTCATCTGTCAAAGTGAAAAGTTTTCAGTATACTCTGCCATTTAATCATGGAAAGAGCAACGATTGCAAATTATAAAAATTTACTATCAATATTCGTGCTCTGTGACCATATTATGGTCGTCATAATCGACCTGGTTTATCAACAATTCGTGCTGTTATAACCGAATTTCGCACTAAATTTAATTTTTTGGAGATTAAACCATCGGCTCGCATGCGTACGTTGCGTACCGAATAGAATATTGCAGTCGTAGCGTCCAATGTTTATGCAGATCGTGAAATGTCGATTTCGGTTTGAAAACCTATAAAATTCAACTTGTGCAAGAAATGAAGCCGAATGATCTACCACAACGCCTAATTTTTGGTAAAAAGGGTCTTAAAAAAGCTCCATGAAAATCCGCTGTTTTATCGAAGAACTGTGTTCAGTGATGAGGCTCATTTCTGCCTAACGGGTACATAAATAAGCAAAACTGTCGCATCTGGAGTGATAAACAGCCACATGCCATACAAGAACTACCGATGCATCCCGATAAAACGACAGTTTGGTGTGGTTTTTGGGCTGGTGGTAACATCGGTCCATTTTTCTGCAAAAACAACCGTGGAAGAAACGTTATCGTCAACGGCGAACGATATGATGCCATGATACGCGACTTTTTTTTTGCCCCAGTTGGCTGAGTTGAACTTGGTTGACATGTGGTTTCATCAAGACGGTGCCACATGCAACACAGCTCTTGAAACAATGGAAACGTTGAAGGATGAATTTGTTGAGCAACTTATCTCTCGAAATGGCCCTGTAAGTTGGCAGCCAAAATCATGCGCCTCTTGATTATTTCTTATGGGGTTATGTTAAGTCGTTAGCCGAACACGATTGAAGCCTAACAGGACAACATAACACGCGTAATTCGTGGAATACAGGACGAAATTCTCGAAAAAGTGACGCAAAATTGGCTCGTTAGTATCAAGGGCCTAGCTTTCTCACAGCCATTCATGTGTGCGTCTGTACCTTTTGCACGATGGCGAGACCAACTGCTTTATTCCGACACCGAACGGCGAAGTCGAGATAGCTTATCTTGACAGTTGATACTACTCGGACGTTTTGTCAGATCATCACTTGAGGGTGAGTGGACAATTTTATATGTTGCTACGGCTGGGAATCGAACCCAGACATTTTGCACTGCAGTTCATCGCACTAACCTTCGCGCCACTGAGCCCATCGTTTGCTTGATTATATCTGCCTTAATATGCGAATGCCTTAAACCGTTTATCAACAAACTGATTCGTGGTAGTTTTAATCCAGGAAAGTCCACAAATTATCAAATTTTCACAAATTTTCCAGCAAATTCTGAAAAAAAAACCAAGAACTCCAAATCCATACCTATCACCTAAACTTATCGATTTCAAGGTGGCATACAATCGGTGCAACTACTGTCATACGCCGACGATATTGTAGGTCGTACAGAACGTTGAGTCCTACCAATGATGACTCAACGTGATGTCCGACTTACGTTTGCTAGAATAGAGAAGTAAACGGCAAAAATGGCAAGCGTTGCGCGTGCACCCATGGACCATAAAGGTCCACTGTGGTACCACGTGGATCCGTCGATTTCCCTATATTCGTTCGTGTATATGAACCATTCAGAGCTAACTATGTAGCGCTGGAGCATTCTGACACTGATACTAACCAGCTCACCTAGATTATCGAAGAAGTAGTCTACCAGATGAAATTTCATTTTTTCTGAGAGAGCTGGACAAGAGCAAAGAACGTAAGTAATACTTTCCTCCTCTTCGTTCTTCTACATAAGTCATTGCTGAAAAGGCCTAGGCTTTTTGCGTGTACGCCTGACAGTGTCCTGTGTGGATTATTGGGCTGATGTTTGATCTGTTCAGCATTATTCAGCATATGGAGCGCTTCTGGTTAAAGCTAGGTTGGAGTTGCTTGGATATTTGGCACGTTGTGCCACTTATCAATCTGCGGTTTGCTTTCTTGGTCGCATTCTGTTTGATCAGCAATTTACATGTCTCAAGGGGCATGTGTCATGACATAAGGCCAAGCGTCATAAGACCAAATTCTAGCATTTGGCATTATGACACTTCGATAAAGCGACATTAAGCCAAAAAGTTGCATAAAGCCAATTGTAGCTCAAATCAAATTGTATACTCACGCATTAGGGAAGCAAATATAATAAGCAAATGAAAGTGCAATAAGTGCCAAGTGTCATAATACCAAATGCTTGAATTTGGCCTTATGTCACTTTACAAAGCGTCGTAACACCAAATTCATACATTTGGCCTTATGATGCTTGGCTGTATGTCACTGCACATAACTTACATATCTACTGGCGGTAGAATGTCAAGGGTAGTGCCCTGTCTGACAAGCTCACCTGCCTTGCGATTCCCTGGTATGTCTCTGTGACCCGGCACCCGAAAGATGTGAATGGGAAAATGTACCGCCATCTCTTTAAGAGACAGTCGGCATTCATGAGATGATTTCGAATTGAACGAGATTGCTTCCAGGGATTTGATTGCCGCTTGCCTGTCGCTGAAGGTGCTTATATGCTTCGTGGATATTACAATCCTTTTCAGACAAGACAAGGCTTCTTTGATTGACATGATTTCCTCCACCCACTTCAGATTCTGTATTAAGCCCAACCGGGTAGATGTGAATTGAGTTATTGGTTTCGATCGAATCCGGCTCCCATTCTGTTACTCTTGCCAGCCGCTGTTTCTTTGGGCTGAGAAGGCGGTTTGGTATTAAAGCCGAACGAGGCTTAAAAAGACTACATAAATGACTTGATCATCCAAGTCCTGCTGAAGCAATGGACCGTATAAAAAGCGGATGAAGAAATCCTTCTCCGTTTTTTGAGAAAAATTCGTTGGTCTCATTTGCATGGACGGACAATGAGACGAAGATTCAACCACGAGCTATATGAGCAGTACCTACAGCACATACTCTTATTAAAAAAAAACTCCCTCTTGGGGCAGGTAGAGCGAATCGATACCAATACTCCAGCTCGCACAGTCTTTGACTCCCAGTACTCCACTTCGCAAAGTCTTCGATTCCCAATACTCCGGCTCTTATAGTCTTCAATTACTAGCCAGGACGCAGTAGAAGACATCGACCTAAGTGGTGGTCATACGTAAAATCCTACCTCAAATAACTTAAAGTGCGGAACTGCAGGCGTTTAGCTGAGGACCGTGGAATTCTTGAGGCAAATTGGTTGAGGCTTTTGTAGGTTCTATTCTGATTGTGGCGCAACTTAAATAAGTAATTCCTGCTCTAAAAAATGGTCGAAACGGCCTACCGCCCAAATTTCTAGCTGGCATATGGCATGCAAATGATTTGGCAACTCTTCTCTTAAGTGGTCACGTGCAAAGTGCAATCTACCATTACCAAGAGTCATTCTTTATCAATTTTTCAACGCTAAAATTACTTCTGGGAATATGATGTCACTGAAAAGTACGACCTCATGACGGTATGCAGAGTGGCATAGTTTCAAATGTTCGAATATGGCCATACATCGGTTCGGGTAACCGTTATAAAGCCATATTTCATTCTTTCATATCAAGTGACTTCTAACTTTTTCCTTTCTGACCATTTCCATCATTCAGGTCCACAGCTTAAAAATACCACCGAGCCAATTAAACTCCTTAATACACGTTGGATTCGATAATAAACATCATGACCGCATGTTACCACATTCCAATCGCAAAAATCGATTTCGAAATCATTTTGCCAGAACAATGATCCCATTAACTGTATCTAAACATTGCAATCGAAATTTGTTTCCAAGAATCCTTTCGAATTCATGCAAAGCAAGAATGTCTCTCTCAGAAATCGGCTTCACAAATCCAACCTACAACAATATAACATCAAGCGATTCGATCGTTATCGCATGCGCAACCGCAAATACAATTTCTTATCTCACTTCCATCATCTCTGATTGTGTGAGCAATCGCAGTCCGGGCTCGTATAGCCACTGAGATCCTAACTAGATCTGTTATAGATATTCTCCATCCCAACCATGTATGGCTCGAGTGTGATTTTACTTTCCTACACTAGATGTAGTGTTGCTCTTGATATACACTTGGGCAATGTATCTATAATGTGACATATCACGTTTTTTTTGTTTGTTTCATGAAAAAGTAGTTTTTTTCCATGCCACTGTTGTGTAAATTAGATTTGAAAAAATAAAATCAACACAAACAATTACATTATGCAAACTGTGGCAATTAATTGTGCACTTCAAAAGCTACGCTCGTATATCTTATTAATTAGCTATAGCCGAGGTTAAATGTGCATAAATCGTTTTGGATGCCCCACGGCCCACACTGGGCCAAGATAAATTTCAATAAATGACGCATTTTCATGGATTTGATGTGACTTGTGCTTAAGCAAATTCAGTAAATTCGCGATGAACAATAAAACCATCCATGTTGCGAGCGGACGTTGCAACATCAAGAAATAAATTATGCATCGGAATTGGGATGGGGGCTCTCTGCATGGCTTCTATTGTCACATACTTGTATATATATTCATATTTCCGTAGTTTAATAATCACACACGTTGCAACTGAATGAGTTTTCTCAAAGCAGCATGTGGGTTGATCTCTCGAGCATTGTATCTGACATAATCCAATAATTATCTCATGTATCTGGTTAATCTGTGTCTAGTGGCACGTATTTGGTTTTGTGGTTTTTACTATTTGTGGACAAATACTAATAGCGTGTTGAGGTTTTATGTCGGTCATCTGAAGGCTATTGACCTTGAAGACCGGATGGTATTTATGGACATTTAATTTTGCGAAATACATCGCCGTATAAGTGTTGACCTAAACAGCAGTAATTAATCGCAACCTTTCAAGTTTGGTATGGATTATCATAAAAATGAGGATTATTTACAATCGCAGGTGACACATGTATTACATAGATACAAATCGCTAGATTCCAGACAACCATTTGTTTTAAGGAATCGTCTCCATCCAACATATGGAGGCTTTATCAGACGGAGATGGTATCAAATGCAGAATGGTATCCCATGGTAAGCATGTCGTCACACACTTAACAGAGGTAGCTCTACACACACCAATAACAAAAATGGTTGCACTGTAAGGAATATGATATGTTTGACTACATAGATACAAATCACTAGATTTCAAACATTTCTTTAAGGAATTGTCTCCATCCAGCATATTGAGATTTTGTCAAACTGAGATGGCATTGTTGTCTGCGAAGATAATACTTAGGACTATCAAATGGAGATATTGCACTTTCAGAATGGTATCCCATGTATCTCCAAACTCACCAATAAAAAAAATTGTTGTACCTTAAGGATATTAATATGTTTGCTTACCTAGACATTAAGGAGTCTTTTGATAATCTATGCTGCCAAAAAAAATATCCCACACAACCCCGAATACCGCAGTTGTTGAAACAACTCAAAAGAGAGAGAGAAACCCTCTCCCATATCATCTGCAAATGTCCGGCACTAGCAAGGGCCAGATGGCGTGCATTAGACCAACAATCTCGGGTAAACGTTTTCTAAACCTCACAGGCTGGATCCAGAGACCGCCTGTATCACATCCACAATAATCGTCCTAAGAAAGTCACACGAGTCGTGGTAACAAAAAGGCAAATAAGTGCTACTTGGGTACACGCTGAACTGTCAGTTCTACCTACCTATCTACCTTTTGATAAAGTAAATTCCAAAGCGATCATTAAGGTACTGGAAAGCCTATCCCATGGGAGTATGTCAGTTTTGATACATAGTATCTAATACTGAGAAAAGGTTAAGATAGCCATACCGTAAAGTATAGGAATCGATTCAGAATTGCTGAGCCAATCTATCTAGACATGTCTGTCCTTTGTTTTGTATGTCACTGATTTGTATGTAACGACATTTTTGTCATTCTATACAGTAAAGGTGCAAACATTTCTTTAAATTCCACCACTTCCAACGTCGATTATTGTCAAACTGATTTTTTTTTATTTGAAAGAATAACATATGCCCTTTTGTAAGCGATATTACAAAGTTCGTCGTCCTTAGCTAACTGCCTCCAGTTTCGCACTTCAGGTTGGTTCAGGTCGGTTTCCATTTGTGCGCGCTACATAAGGCTTGATCTTCCTTTAGTGCGTCTGACGTCTGCCTGCAAATCGAAGATTCCACGAGCCGAAGTGATGAAGCCCATTTGACCTAGATGTCCTAGCTATCTTAAACGTACAATGCGGCTGGATGTATCTTGCTGTAAAGCTCGAATAGTTGGTGGTTGAATCATTGTCGACGATTTTTCGACGAATTTTTCCTTCAAAACGATCAACGATTTCTTCATTCGCTTTACTTACGGTTCATGCTTCAGCAAATTAAAGCAGGACTGGGAGCTGGGTCTTGTATAAGATCTCCTAAGTAGTTCGAGTGAGCGCTTTACCACTGAATTGCCTTCTTAGTCCGAAAAAAAAGCGGTTACTTACTTTCTTACTTAAGTGGCGCTACGGTCCGGAATGAACCGGGGCCTCAACCAACATGCCTCTCCAAGTAGCCCGGTCCTTAGGTAACTGCCTCCAGTTGCGCACTCCAAGTTTGTTAAGGTCGGTTTCTACTTGTGCGTGCCACTTAAAATGAAGTCTTCCTCTACTGTGTCCAACTTCTGGTAGGGAATCGAAGATTCTGCGAGCCGGAGTATTGGTGTAAATTCGTTCTTCATATACTAGCCATCTTCAACATCCAATGCGGAGTTTTTTTTCACCAGTGGCATGTCCCTGTAGAGCTCGTAAAGTTATTCGTATAGCCCATCAACGCAAACGGGACCGAAGATTTTTCGAAGAATTTTCCTTTTGAATCGACCAAGGATTTCTTCATCCACTTTTGAGACGGTCTATGCTTCAGCGCCGTAGAGCAGAACTGGGATGATCAGGGTCTAATATAGGATCTCCTTAGTAGTTCGAGTAAGGGCTTTTCTACTGAATTGCCTTCTTAGCCGGAATAAACAGCGGTTGGCAAGAGTAACCACGTTCAAGTTCTTACGAGATGTTGTTTTCAGAGTTAACAGCGGAGCCGAGGTAGACAAAGTCCATTACTACCTAAAAGTTATATCTGTCAGTAGTGACGTTCTGCCCACTTCGTCGATATTGTGTGTCCTTTCGTGTTAACAGCATACACTTGGTCTTGCCTTCAATTACTGCTAAACCCATTTTTGCCGCTTTCATCTCTATACTTAAGGGTGTTTCTTAAGAGGCATAGAACTTCAAATTGAAATAAAGCACACAAAAATTCATAAATGTCCATCAAACTGCCTTTATTGGAAGGATAATGTTATGCCATTAATATTTGAATATGAAGCGGCACGTGGTCACCGCGGCTGATTCGAATATGGCTAAATCTAGAGGTTTAATTTTCAACCACTTTTTTGAGCATTTGGTGCCGTATGTCGGCAATGACGCCACGAATGTTGGCTTCCAAGTCCCCTAACGTTTCTGGTTTGTTGGCGCAGACGAGCGACTTTACATATCCCCAAAGAAAATAATCCAATGGTGCAAATCACACGATTTTGGTGGCCAATTGACAGATCATTTCGCGAAATTATGCGCTCATCGAATGTTTCTTTCAATAAATCGATTGTGACGTGCGCTGCGTGGCATGCAGCCCGTCTTGTTTGAACCACATCTCATTCACATTCATGCCATCCAATTCGGGAACAAAATAGTCGGTTGTCATGCCTCTATACCGGTCTCCATTAACGGTAGCTGACTCTCCAGCATCATTTCGAAAGAAGTATGGCCCAATGACTCACACCAGCCCATACAGCACACCAACCAGCCAGTTTTTGTGGATGTAATGGCGTCTCAAGGGTCTCATGTGGATTCTCTTAACTTCAAATGCGGCAATTAAGCTTGTTGACGTAGCCATTCAACCTAAAATGAGCCTCATTACTGAATAAAATTTTGCGATGAAAGTCAGCATCGACTCATCGATATCAATCTCATTTCCGGCCCATACATCAAAATCACGACACATTGCATGGTCTCGCTACTTAAATTCTTGTACAAGCTGGATCTTGTATGGTCGTAAGCCAAGATCTGTGCGCAAAATCTTACATAAAGTTGATGGACAAAGCTGCAATGGCTGTGCACGGTGGCGAATCAATTCATTCGGGTCCTCTTCAACACTTTGCTCTACAGCGGCAATTGTTTCTTCGGTGCGCACTGCTCGACGTCTCTGAGGATGCGTATATGCGTATAGAGTAAACTCAATTTTTTGCCACGCCCACTTTTTTGGGGGCGTTTTTAGTAAAAAAAACATTTTTCGCAAAATTTAAAAAAAAAAATTCCAAAAAAGTAGTTCATGCAAAATTATTGGTTATGCTTATGATTATCTGCCCTAGCGAGGTATCCGTCGGAGCGGACAATATTCCGCAACGCATACTTAGTCGAAGGTCGGAGTGCGAAAACGATCCATGGTTAAACGAATTAATTGCTCTGATGGAAGATTATGTCGACCATAAAATGGACGGAGATTGCGGTAAACTTTGCGAACTGGGCCATTTTTTTTCGAAGTAAATTTGCACGATTTGCAAGCATTGTTCATTTGTCAACTTGTTCATGATGAAATGGCAATCCAAACTGAACATAAATGACTTTTGAGTTGCCCGATTTGACCTCAAGATGTCAATTTTATGTCTATTCGAAAAACCGACCTTTAAAAAAAAAAACAGCCAATATAAGCGATGTTTTTGGTGGTCTGAGGCAAAGATCAGTTCAATTGATGACATCTATCACAAGGTAGAACAAAAAGTTGAATTTATTTTAGCCCAGGTCACCTAGATTGGAGGACTGACCTAAACTATTAATATATCGAAAATATATTCACAAATATTGGGAGTAAATAAATCGTGGTAAACATTTTTCAATATTGTCATGTAAATATTCCATCCAAAACTAAACTAAATGCATATCATAAATGCCACCTTTATTTTGCGAAATAATTTATTAGATGTCCAATAATGCACGCACAAATGGACAGACTTATTAAGGCATTTGCATAAAAGCTGACCATACCCAAGCTGTCGTAAATAATCGAGCAATGCGAATGTTTGCATTAAATTTTTTGTTTTTTTATTCGATTATGAAATCGAATTAGTAATCGTGAGAAGCAAAAAAAACCCAAGCACTACCTCTGTCATATGATGCAATTGGCGATTTTTATGATAATCATTTGCAAAAAAAAACAAATTTTTGCGAATTATTAAAATTAAATCACATGAACTTGAAAAACATGTTGATTATTAAATGAAATTCCTTTTAATAATTTGGCAAGTTTTTTTTTTATTACCTAAAATGTCATCAATAACAGTAAGTGATCCAAGGTTTTAAATCAATTCGAGATAAATAGATGCAGTCAGTGAATTTGTATCTATTAAATAAACAAAAAGCGAAAGCGAAAGCAACCACCATTGTTCTTAGCCCACAAAAACGTTTAACTAAATTAAAATTCCATTTGAAGAATAAAACCATTCAAGGTCTGACTATAGACAGAGAGCGGTACGATACAATTATTGACTTTAATCGGCCTTACTTTCACATTCTTCCTAGTTCCTAGTTGCAACAACTCCATCTTACAAGTGAACTACATTATGGAGTATGTACAACGATATCGTTCCAAATGTTGTCACGATTCTTAATGCAGTATTTCGTCAGATTTCCGTGTTGAGAAAATTTGAATTGAACAAAAAAGAAATTGTGTCAACCTCCCCAATTACATCGCAGTTGCGCAATCATAATCAACAACATCGTATATGACTTAGTTTCGGCGTACGATATGACTCGAAAGTCAGTGCAGTCACGATTGGATATATTCGCTTTGGCAACTTGTCTGCAGGGACAACTACAGACCAACTAGCCTAAACAAACTTGACAAGATCAATCAGGAATAATTGGGCCAATCTTCACACAATCTATACATGTAGATGCAACAAACGAACTGTGGAGTCGGCGGTAGGTCCCACATGATCTTGTCTTATTAATAATCCTGAGCCAAAGTGTTACGAATGTCGCAGCGAATTAGCATACGTCCAATCAATCAAGGACCGAACCGAACTGAACCGAACCGAACCTCTCAGGGGGTCTATGAACGGAAATAATATATGTAGATCGGCCGTTGTAAATTTGAAGGAGCTAGAGAATTATTACCGCTACAAGAGGCTTAGGTGAATTATTTATTACTGCTGATTGGCAGAGCTATGTGTATTTTTTTTTTTTAATTCATTCGCAACTGCGTTGTTAGCGAGTTTATTTAAAGTCAAGACGAAAAAATCCTTTAACGTGAATTATTTCTCTGTGCGTGTACTCATTAACGAGTGTGTGTGTGTGTTTTTTTTTGCAAACGACAACACCTGTGCGAGACTGCAATATATCATGTGGTGCCAATTAAAAAGGAATTGTTGACTTGTTTTATTTTTTACAACCCCATTGACACCTTTCTACCACAAATTCATACCACTCCGCAAAAAAAAAACAACACTTGTAATTGAATTTTTTTTTTAGTATAGGAGTCGTGACTTGCTGTGACAAATTCAGATTTTTATAATCAATATTTATGTATTCGCTGTTTATTTGTCATATCGAAAATGTCCATAGAAGGTATGGAGGAAGGATCTGGTGGCACGTTTAACAGGGGCATGGAATAAATTTTCAATAGAAAGCAAAAAGGTATTCTTGTAGGGCAATGTCGTTTCAATTAATTTCTTGTATCATAAGTTAGGCGGTTTTTATATGGTGGTATCGATTGTCAAACAAACGTCACGAGATAAGTGATCCAGAGATGGATCCATAGTTGGATTGTCAAATAATTATCGGCAGTATAAAAAAATGATAATACCAGGTGGGCCAAAAGAGATCACCCTATTCAAAGATGCTCTTATTTTTGCAAATGGCCGCCAATGTCAAATCTGTTTTGACATTTGTGGACTAGACAGATGTAGAATAACAAGCAATGGAGCGATACACTCCCCAAGAAAACGAAATAATCGTGTCTATTATTTTTGCGTAACAATTCGTCTATAGTGTTGGCGCAGCGCGAATTCCGTGGCCGATTCCCCAGCCATCCGAGACCGACTGCGCAAACACTGCGGTGTTTCGGCACCAACTTTGAAGAGTATGGGACCACACAAGACGTTACCATGAGTGTCCGGCCCCGGAACGCACGTTGTGCCGATAATATCGCCGCTGTTGCCGAGAATGTCGAGCTGTCGCCGGAAACATCGACCAGACGCCGTGCCTCGCAATTAGCCGTCAGCCGGTCGTCCCTAAGGCGAATTTTGGTCAAAGGTTTGCGCATGTTCCCGTCCGTACATCAGCTGTTGGCTGTCGACCGCCAAACGCGTGTAACTTACGCCCAAGCCATCCTCAATCTAGATGACGAAGTGGACGATTTTTCGACCAAAATTATAATGAGCGATGAGGCTCATTTCCACCTCAGCGGGTACGTGAACAAACAAAACTATCGCTTCTGGGGCGCCGAAATCCACGAGGAGCCATTACACCCGCTCAAAATTACTGCATGGTGCGCTGTTTACGCTGGAGGAGTCATCGGGTTATTTTTTTTTCGAGAACGCCGCTAGTCAAACGATAACAGTGAACGGTGCGCGCTATAGGGCCATGTTAAGCTAGTTTTTTCTGCCGCCATGTAACGAATTAGGACTGGAGGACATGTTGCTCCAACAGGACGGATCAACAGCACACACTGTGCGAGCCACAACCGATATTTATGAGAGCCAAACAACAGCGGATGACTTCTTTTGGCCCACCTGTACGTTGGTTTTTTAATTTCAGGTTCAATATTGGTCCTGAGCTTCACGACATTCAATCGCTGAGTGGAGTTGCCACTCGACCGAAGCATTTCTCTTTATATTGCATATGGCACCACATTGTGTGAACCACATATCACTGATGTCAGGTCCACTCAATTCTATCTAAAAATTATCTCTCGACATTACAAGACAGCGAGCTCCATTGACCGTAACATGCTAATGATTTTTATAACCAACAAAAATGTGCTTCAATCACACATCCTTTTTCAAATCCATATCACACCCTCACTTTTTGAGGACGCTATGGAGTTTCTTGAAGCTCATGTAGGCTTTAGTATTGACAAAGATGTTTACCAAAAAATACACATCTTCGCTTATGATACCTTTTCGATGAAGTTCAGGAAATTCCTTTAAACCTTTGCAGACCACAATCACCCCTATCGAGGTATCCGTTCGGAACAAAATGTTCTCCGATTTGTTCGAGACCAGAGAACTTTGTACAGAGGTATTCGTTCGGATTTGCATTTCGAACTTCCTCCGACGAAATGCATCGCACATGATCGCTCGACGGCTTAATGAGTTATGTCAACAATTTTTGACAGCTACGCGTTGAGTTCTCCGACGAAAACTTGTTGCAGAATTCTTACGAAAAAAAAAAAACACCCGAAAATTGTGAGTAAAATAAGTAATAAAATTATTTTGTGTATTAATACAAAATCGTGCTCTAGAAAAAAACGACAACAACGCAACAAGAAAAAAATGTTTAAATATTTTTGTTCACTCACTTTTTGAGTTTACAAAATTACACAACTGACAGGTTGTCAAACGTACGCGATTGTATGCTGTGTTGCGCAACGGATACTTCGATGGTAAACTGAGTTCTGATCGGAACTGACTTTCTTTTCGGAAATTCTATGGACGTATACCTGAAAAGGAGTTGTTTGGGCGTTTCAAATTATCAATTCGCTTTGGTTCTTAAGTCAATTTTATCTTATTAAGAGTTGGCCAAGATGCTTACGCAAAGTTCGTCACTGACAGTGAAATCGACTTTGTTGGGCCATTTTTCACTGACGAACTTACGGCTTCAAGATCTTACGTAACTTGGACAAATGTGTCATCTTACTGGCACACGAACATTCAATAATATATTCGTCAACCAGAGTAGGCTTGTTGCTATCCTTTTAACGCGTGTTTTTCTTATTGACAAAGTAATTTAGCCAAAAATTGGCTTCATCGCTTTGGATGATTTTTTGATGAAATTCAGGACACTTTTTCAAACCTTCGTAGAGCACAATCGAAGTTGTTTGATTGATTCAATTGGTCCAGAGGCTTCAGTTATTGAGGCAATTTTATCTTATGGATGTACCGCTAATCAAATGTTTAAAAAAATCAATTGTGTGGTTGTTTTAAAATACAAAATTTTTATGTCCTTAACCCCTTCAAAAACGCTACAGGATAAAAAAAAATTTGAATTAGCAAAGTGTTTCTGTACTGTCTCAGGTATTTGCGGACTTTAAGTCCACTTCTTAGTTTTAAATAAAGGGTGGTTTTTTAAGAGTTAAGTTTCAGGTTGGAAGCACTGGTTAGTAATAGCGTCCAAACGTCATCTGTCAAAGTGAAAAGTTTTCAGTATAATCTGCTATTTACTCACGGAAAGACTTACAAACGAGCAAATATTGCAAATTATTGAAATTTATTATCAAAATTCGTGCTCTGTGAAAAATGTGCACCGTTTGTTACGACCATATTATGGTCGTCATAATCGACCTGGTGAATTAAAAATGCATGCTGTTCGCACCGATTTTACTTTGTTAGACATTTACCCATCGACTCACATGCTTGCACCGTACCGAAGAGAATATTGCAGTCTTAGCGTCCAATGTTAATGAAGATCGTGAATGTCAAATCGTCGCCGTTCTCAGCAATTGGGCATGTGTTACTCAACCATATGGAAAATTGTACGTGTCGATTTAGGTTTGGAAGCCTATAAAATTCAACTTGTGCAAGAATGAAGCGGAATGACCTACCACAACGTCTAATTTTTGGTGAGAGGGTCTTAGAAAAGCTTCATGAAAATCCGCTGTTTTATCGTGTTTATTTGTGTTCACCGATGTGGCTGAATTCTGGCTCAACGGATACGTAAATAAGCAAAACTGTCGCATCTGGAGTGATGAGCAGCCGTATGTCATACAAGAATTACCAATGCATCCCGAAAAACGACAATTTTTTGTGGTTTATGAGCTGGTGGCATAATCGGTCCATTTTTCTTCAAAGACGACCGTGGGATATCGAGCCATCATATGCCCAATCATTTGCCCCAGTTGGTTGAGTTGAACTTGGTTGACATATGGTTTCATCCAGACGGTGCCACATGCCACAAAGCTCGTGAAACAATGGAAATGTTGAAGGATGAATTTGTTGAGCAGCTTATCTCTCGAAATGGCCATGTGAGTTCACCGACAAGATCATGCGATTTAACGCCTCTTGATTATTTCTTGTGGGGTTATGGAAAGTCGTTAGTCTATGTGGACAAGCCGAACACGATTGAAGCCTTACAAGCTAACATAACACGCGTAATTCGTGGAATACAGGCCGAAATGGTCGAAAAAGTGACGCAAAATTGCACCTTTCGAATGGACCATTTGAAACGGAGCCACGGACATCATTTACATAAAGTTGTCTTTAAAACGTAAATGGCAAATGCAAATTTGAGTGTTCTTTTCGATTTACAAAAAAATAAATACGCTTAAAAAATCACCCGTTATATAAACTTTAGGTACAAGATCTGGGAATGGGCTTGTTCGTGTCTCATGAATGCTATGGCCGGACACCCAAAGACTCAATAGAAATGACAACCACTCTGGGCATATGGCAACGATTTATTTTAGTTAGATTTAAGTAGTTTCAAGTAGTTAAGCTATCTACAAACAGATAGGGAAATTTTTTTTTATAAAGTGTGTCTCTGAATTCACGCAGAATGCAATTTTGTACTCTCTATCAAAATTGCATTCTGTGTGAAATGTTTCCAATTAGAAAGCTTAAATTGTATATAAAATAAACCAAAAAGATTAACAAAAATCAGCTAAAACATTGATCGACTTTGTTTTTTTGTCCCTCGCAGAAATATAAAAGGGCAGATACATTACCAAAATTAAAAATTACTGATCATAATTTAGGTGAAATTTTAAGTCTCGGATAAGAAAACAAAAAAAAAAACAAAAATATATTGACATTCTTAGATACATTTAATAAGTGTGAATTTAGAGTGCTCTTGAGTGAAAAATGCATTCAAATAAATAATATACACAGTTTGAACGAAATGTCATGTGCACTTAATGACGGTTTAAATTGTTGTGTAAGCAAAGACATTAAAAGGAATAGGATCGACGGAAATGAGAATAATTGGTTTTTAGATAAACTTACGGAATCAGAAGATTCAAAAGACACGTGCTTTTCAAATGGAAAATATAATAAATTATCAAATGGAATGATATTTGTACTGGGTGGGCCAAAAGAAATCATCCGATGTTGTGGACTTTGAGCGGGTGCAATGGCTTTTCGTGCACTACTCGTGGATTTTCGGTGGCCCAGAAGCGATAGTTTTGCTTGTTCAAGTACCTGCTGAGGTGAAAATGAGCCTCATCGCTCATTATGGTTTTGTTTGAAAAATCGTCCACTTCGATTATTCCGCGTTCTTGGGGAGTGTATCGCTCCATGGCTGGTTCACTTGTATTCTGCATCTGTCTAGTCCACAAATGTCAAAACAGATTTGACATTGGCGGTCATTTGCAAAAACAAGAGCATCTTCCAATAGGGTGTTATCTATTTTGGCCCACCTTGTATAAAAACAATCGCTATCATAATAAAACAAACTCCAACAGCCTTAAAAACTTTATGTGTAATAAATGTTAAATTTTACACTCATGTAGCGATCAAAAATCTATTTGGAGGACGCCCAAAAATTTGGTTTGCAAAAAAAAAGAAAAAAAGTTTAGGAAGTGCAATAAAAAAAAAAAAAAAAGGCAAATCAATTGCCGACAAATTCAAATCATTCTTTATGAAAGTATTTGCATTATTAGTAATTTAATACCGGTAAATTGTAGCAAAGAAAATTCAACTACGTAGTGTACGGCATTACAGCTGAAAATCTGGTAGCCGTTTCAAAAGCGGTCGGTAAGTGCGAATGTAAAATTTCGTCAATCGTATGCGTCGGCAATGCTGTGGTTTGATGCTGGGGTAGCAATGTGAACACTGACGTACCAATATCAGTAACCCACATAGAAAAATTTCGTTGTATGAGATGCGCACTCTATGTAGTTCTATACTCTTTGATTGTAGCCACGTTTTTAAATTATCAATATTGATAAACGAAGTAAAAAAATAAACAAATGTTTTTAAGTTAAAATTAAAAGTGGTTTTATAATCTCTGGATATAATGGGTTTACGTCCACGTTTTTCCCTATTTTTTTTCCCTCTGCTGTGAACGTCTGGCATAGTTTTAATAAAATGTCCAGGAATGCATTTTCACGTATCTACTTGGCAGCTTGTCTTATGCTGTTTTTCATAGGTAAATCTAGATTTTTATGTTAAATTTTTTTTCTTTTTATTGTTGTAATTTCGTTTTTGTAATGTTAGTGTCGGTGTAGCTGTTAAGTTTTAAGTCAGACAGGTTGTTTTGTTTTTGTTTTTATAATAATAAATCAAAACGAAAATCACTCTAGTCAATCTGACAGCATCAAATGTATTAATGTTAGTGCAAGGAGTTAATATGACGAAAAATCTAGATTTGCAAAATTGATCGATGCTTAAAACAAAAAATCAAATTATTGCCCAATGGAACACAACAACTGTCAAAATCGGTCTTCGGACAGATCTGTATCTATATCCATCTATAATAAAAAATAAAAACTTTTAGGCCCGAATTGGAAGATATGGATGTGGACGATTTTTGGTTTCAACAGGACGGTGCCAATTGCCACACAGCATCCGAACCAATGGCTCTTTTGCGCGACAAATTCAATTGCCGTGTTATCTTACGTGGTGGCGATGTCAATTGGCCGCCAAGATTATGTGATTTGATACCGTTGGGCTTCTTTCTTTGGGGTTATTTGAAGGAAAAGGTGTATGAAAAGCCGGCAATAATTCAAGAGCTAAAGGATGAGATAATTCGGCACATCAACGGCATAGAACCTCAATTATGCCTCAGAGTCATCGAAAATTAGAACCATCGGATGAAGGTGTGCCATTTGGCCAATATTTTGCTAAATACATAATTGAACTATACCAATATTATCATAATTAAAATAAATTACAACAATTTCTTAAACAATTTGTGTTTTATGCTAAATCAACAATGGCCCTTCAAATTTAACCACCTTTTATAGATCCACAGCTTTTACTCAAGTACAAGTATTTGACGCAACAGTCTCGTTAGTACCCAGGGCCGAGATTTCTCACAATCATTCATGTGTGCTTGTGTACTTCTTGCACGATGGTGGGACCTCCTGTTTTATGCCGACTCCGAACGACGAATTTGAGATAAGCTTTTCTTGACAATTGATACTACTCGGAGGATTTGTCAGATCATCAAAGCTTTTACTCATATCCTAATAATATACAAAACTAACTTAAACATATCGAACTCTAATGTCTCGCTCGAACAGCGAAATATACTTTTCTATCTTGAATTAACCAGTTGCATTAAAGATTCCACCCTTAAACAATTAAAAAGTAATAGATATTCGGTGATTCATTATTATAATTCAACCTAAAAAAGTATAGAGATTTACTACATATCGGTGTTCCTTATTATTTTTTTTGTAAATAATTTATACGCCCTTTAGCGCATGCCCTTTTGAAAAGAATAATAAATTTTTAAAGTTGCGGACAAAAGCTTAAAATTCTTTTATCAACGTTCTGAAAATGTTTTATTTTTTAAACCCAAACTATTTATAATTTACGAAAATTAAATTTAGCGATTTGTTTTAACAATAATTTATACAATAACTGCCAATAAATTAGAAACTACTACAGTCGAGTAGCACGGAGCATATAAACGCATACCAGTCGGTCCTGCGAGCATCCCTGCGTTGTTAGTGTATTTATTTTATCAAAAAGTCAATCGTAAATAGTGCTAAAAATTAAACATTAAGGGAATCCCTTATTTTTAGATCCTTTTCAGTTCTTATTTTGCTTTTCTTGTTCCTATTTCAAGATGCAAGATTAAAAATGTTAAGAAGGAAAGAAATTCAGATTTTCAAAAATAATTCCAAATATTAGCATTATTTTTTTAGCATCTGCAACCGAGCTAAATATAAAAACAAGTCACAAACATATAGTTCATTATGTTTGTGACTTGTTTTTATATTTATATTTAAAAAGTCGATTTTTAACTGTCACACAAATATCACCTTCAATTTTGATTTAATTCACTAAGATCTTAAACATGCTTAAAGGTTCCACACATTCATAATAAAAAATCAAAAAAAAAAAGAAATTCACCATATCTAGTCTTTTCACCAAAACTCGATAATCAGGTCTATGATAAAAAAATAAAACCAAATCTTCACATAAACACAGCACATCCCCTTCACCTACCTTCTTTAACTGAAATTTTCAAAAAAATATTCTGAAAACTTATGGCACACGTAATCCACTTCTCAAACGGGGGTATAGTATCCTTTCTCTGTATATCGATGTATCCTTATCGATCACTAAATCACATTTCACACTGGGAACTAGAAAAATTCATTTAAAAATTGTTGTATCTCTTCAATAACATTAAAATTTTAATTTTTCGTTTTTTTTTTTAAACTTAAACTACTCGCAACCTTACACGATCGTTATATGAAAATATTTTGAGAAAAGTAAAATCTGAAAAATTTAAAAACGACTTTGTCCCGTTTGAGGATTCCCGTTTATTAACAACTCACACGATTGAGTATCACAATTTGACTGAACCTAAACCCCAACTAAGCCAATGCATTTATAAAAAAAAAAATCCGAAAACTGCAAAACCACAACAACAACAAAATAACAACAAATTCTGCAAATTTTGTGAAGCTCTCGCTCTAGACTGAACGTGTGTGTTGAAGTTGGAGTCGGAATGGCAGCAGCAGCGCAACAGATATCGACCGGTAGATGGTAGATCCAACATCAACAAAGTTAACTTGCGTCCACTTCGAATGAATGCTGTTGGTATTGGATACGAATTTGCACTACTAACCTGCTCTCTGGGGGTAAAAAAAAAAAAAAAGAAAAAAAAATCTCCAATCATTGATGGAACCGCGAATTACGAATTGGAGACTTTGTTTTTCCCCGCGGTGGAATTAATCATGGATCACCGCCACGCCGCCGAGCACAGACAATGGACCTTTGCAAAAAAGGGAAAGGAACACTCGTACTCCACATTGAATGACACTTTCCCGCGCATGAGATACGAGTTCGAGTGTATTGCACTATCCGTTGATGTAATTATGTATCTTTTGAGTGGGGTTTGGTTTTTCTTCACATGCTGTGTGTATGATAATCGAGGTATCTCAGATCAGATGGGGGCGTTAATGAGTATGCTAAAAGGTGTTAATTTGTCATCATACTCGAATGCAAATAGATACATTTGAGATATACCTCTATATACATCTGCATGGATGGATTGAGAAGTAATGAGGTATGATACAAGTTTTCAACTGGAACCGTCATATTATGCTGTGTATTCGTCCTTCACCATGGCGGTAAGAATATATCTATTGTTGACTATTTTCGCTTGGTAATAAAAAATGCTAATTAACTGCGTCGCATCATTATAAATTTGGGTTTTTTCAGACGTACATTCCTAGCAAAATGATTAAGTCTCACGCTTGTTTGCAGTTGTATTTTTATCCATCTTCCGCTACATCTTAATGTCACATTTGCATTTAATTTCGATTAAATTTAGTTGTCAGCGGTTATAGGTCTCTGTTGTGTCGAAAGATTTTAACAGTTCACTATCTCAATGTGGCATCTATCAATCAAATTGGCATACAAATGGTTGGATTTAGAGAACAGCTTGATGCATTCGGCGTACGAAAATGGTTTATTTATTAATTTGTTTTTGAAAATATTTAAGTCGATAAGGTAAGTGTTTTGTTAGGTTTGAGGAAGTATCCGTTTCATTTGATAGTTTATGAGATTTGTCAGCGTCACATTCTGGTTCATCGAATTGATATAATTATTGGGTTTTTTTTTCTGGGTGGCATTAACATTGAAAATCATCTAAAAATTGCATTTTAATGCCGCAAATTTACGGTTGGCATTGATGAGAGGTTATGAAATTCTCAATTCTATCGTTGACGTAAGCTATGTTTTCCGAAATCAAGTTTTGGTTTGGCACTTTTATTCCTTTCACGCGCTCTTGGCGGGGAACTAACACAGTCACACATAATTTGGACAGTTGATAGCCAGTTAATTAGACGTTTAATAGTACCTGACGCACTCTTGTGTAATGGATATGTGTTAGAATTGAAAATAACTTGTTAAATAGAATTTAAATCGAATGAAAATGTAACTGGGACAACATGGTCTGCTGAGTGTACAGCATAGACGTGTGGGCAATTTGTAGAAAGTCATGCTTAAAAAATGACATTTCATTTAGGTACATATTCAGGTTTTCTGCAGTTGAGTGAATATTTGATTTTTTATTATTTAAATGATCAATTAGTTGTACAGTTTTGTCAGAATTGCAATAGTAATTTATTGACTTTAGGCTACTGGCTACTGTGAATGATTTTATTTGTACAATATTGTTACAGTAGCCGATTTGTATTTAAGCTTGATTTAGGTTAACTTATTGTGAGTTGATCTGAATCAAGTGTTTTAGTTTTTATTAATTATTTTGCTTGTCGGCGAATTTATAAGTTTATCTTATATAAAAAAAATAATCAGTTCGCAGTTAAACTCTTTTGTTTGCCATAATATTTTTATTGGTGCGATTGGGTTCATTACGGATTTAGGCAATTATTGGATAGTCCACATAGACCGACTTATGGAAATTGGACGAAATTATTCAGAAATAAATAAGGACCCCTTTTCAAGCTAGGTCTATGTGATTCACCAGGATGTACAAGCTGACCGAAGGTTTTTTGAATATTATTTTGCACGAATCAACCGATGAGTCATTCATCAGGTCCCGAGTGACCATGTTCATAGTTTTAACCTGGATCAGGGATGGAGTAAGGGCTTCAATACTAAACTACATTTTTAGTATGTACAAACAAAAGAGAGAGACGGAGCTGAAAACAGACTGGCAGGCATTATCCGGCCTGCTTTTTTCAGGTTAACATATGACCATGACCCTCAAGGTTTGGGGCTTGTTCTTTGGGTTAACTAACCAATGTAACGAAGCCACCAAAAACCTCGGAAAGGACTGATTTCATTGTGACCATGCTAGATGATAAACCGACAATGACATTCGTACCTGCACCTGGAATGAGAGAAAATTAAACAGGAGAGATGCAGATGTAAGCTGCTACAAAGCAGACATCACTGCATCACTACGATGCGATGTGCCAAGTAAAAAGAGACGCTAAGCGGTGACATATACTATGGACCGTGTTATAGTGAGCACGAACACCAGCTATTCGGATGTAATTTTGGTTTTAGTGCCAGACTTAGGTAAGCAAAATTATAACTGCAAGATGTTAGCAAACACATTGCAATTTTCAGCATCAAGGCCAAACTTGCTGCACTTACTCACCAGCGTAGCGGAGGAAAAAGTTTATACTGTGAAAGACCATTTCTATGAGTTCCTGTTAAAAAATGTATGAGCGGATAACAAATTACGATCCAAAGGTCATTCTGGAATATTTATACACATCAAGGCCATACTTGCTTTATATGCACTTAGTCACCAGCGCAGCGGAGGAAAAAGTTGATACTGTGAAAGACCATTTCTATGAGTTCCTGTGAAAAAATTTACGAGCGGATACCAAACTACGATCTAAAGGTCATTCTGGAATATTTAGACACAAAGGTATACGTATATGTATTGCCGGCAAATACAGCTTACACGACACCATGTCTGCGAACGGACTTCGCTGCGGAACGAAATCCCACTGCAGCCAGCACACGACTCCTCACCTCGAGGTTCATAAAGGGACATGACGGTCTATATATCAGCGAATGGTCAATCAAATTGAATATATTGGTATAGAAAAGAGGCACGCATCCAGTATATAAATGTTTCGAGGGGCTAACTTCAACTAGGATCACAAACTTGCTCCAGCAAAGGTACGTGGATATCAACCTCGCCAAAATAAATAAGAAATATTGTGAAAAATTTCAAATTAAAGACGGCAATTGCTAGATACCGCCAAGACCTTCGCGCAACGCGTATCCCTCAACAACTTGATTCACACCATATTCTCAGCATCGAATATCGAAGAACAATGACAACGATGCCAACAAGTAACTTGATCAGCCGATAGTGATGTGCTAGGTTTCTAGCGCACACCAGCCAGGAAGCCATGGTTTGCTGAGGAATGCAGACAGATTCATGCAGCCAAGAACGAGGCCTACAAGGCTAAGCTGCAGGTGAGGACGAGAGCTGCCATTGAGCTCTATATCCAAAGGAGAAGGGAAGAACACCGGCTTTTCAGAAAGAAGAAAAAATAGCAACAAAAGCGCGCAATCGAGGATATAGATAAAAGCCACTCCAAGAACGATTATCGCAAGTTTTACCAAAGTGTAAAACACCAAAGCCAAGGATAAAAGGCTCGAACAGAATCCTGTAGAGATAAACAATGAAATATCGTAGTTGAGACACAGTCTCTGCTGAGGATAAGGAAGAACCACTTCTGCTGACGGTAAACGCAGATGACAAACAATATTCCGTGTCGGGCAGAACAAACTATTCAATACTGGCAACAACAGCAAAAACTGCCAACAACCCGACCTAAATGAAGCGTGGATAGCAATATATAAACTCAAGCTAAATAAGGCTGCCGGTAATGACGGCCTCCGCGCCGAGCTTCATAAAGCCGGCGGAGAAGACTTGGTAAGTAACATTCACCAACTCATAATCCAAACCTGGTCGGAAGAAAGTTTGCCTAAAGAATAGAACCTCAGCATCATTTGCCCGATCCACAAAATAGGAGACCCTCTGCACTGAGCCAACATCGCCTACAAGATCCTATCTGCCATTGTATATAAATGCCTGAAACCGTTTACCAACAACCTGATCGACCCTTCCAAGGGTTAGTTAAAGGTCAGCAAAGTCCACAACTGATCAAATATTCACACTTCATCAGATTCCGGAAAAAAACCCAAGAAGTCCAAATCGATACCCACCATCTACTTATCCTACGACAGCATTTATAGAGACGAACTATACAGAGCCATGTCTAGTCTTGGTATACCGCCCAAACTCTTCCGTTTGTGTAGAATGACGATGGAAAATTCTCGCTGCTCCATCAGGATCGGAAACGACCTCACCGACACATTCGATACCAAGAAAGGATTTAGGAGGCGATGCTCTGTAATGCGACTTCTCCAATTTGATTCTAGAGAGGACTGTGCAAGACTCCTGAGCCAACACCAGAGGCACAATTTTCCAAAAATCGGTGCAACTACTAGCATACGCCGACGACATTGACATCGTTGGTAGGACTCAACGTGATGTCATAGCCACGTTTGCTATTATTGAGACGGAAGCGGCAAAAAATGGGTTTAGCAGTAAATGAGATTGAGACCGAGTATATGCTGTCAACACGAAAGGACACACAACATCGACGAATTGCACAGAGCCATTGGCAGATATAACTTGGAGGTAGTACGGGACTTTGTCCACCTCGGCTCCTTTATTAACTCTGACAACAACATCTCGTCAGAAATTAAGCGAAGAATTACTGTTACCAATCACTGTTTCTTCGGGCTAAGATGACAATTCAGTAGTAAAGCCCTCACTCGAACTACTATGGAGCTCCTATATAAGATCCTGATCATACCGGTCCTGCTCTACGGCGCTGGAGCATTGACCGTTTCAAAATCGGAGGAAGAAATCCTTGGTCGATTTGAGAGGACAATTCTTCGAAAAATCTCCGTTTGAGTTGACGGGCTATGGCGACGAAGATTCAACCAAGAACTATACGAGCTGTACAGCGACATGCCTCTTGTCAAAAAACTCCACATTGGGCGTTTAAGATGGCTTCGGCTCGCAGAGTATTCGGTTTCTAGCCAGACGTCGGACGGAGTAGAGGAAGACCTTGCTTTAATTGGTACGCACAAGTAAAAACCGACCTCAACCAACTTGGAGTATACGACTGGAGGCAGTTAGATAAGGACCGGGCTAATTGGAGATGCATGTTGGTTGAGACCCAGGTTCATTCCGGACTGTAGTGCTACTTAAGTAAGTAAGTACGAAAACAACGCTTAAAGACTCTAAAATAACAAAAATGAAAGCCGCCAAACGAAGTAAAATATAAGCTCCAAAAATCATCAAGAGGGTATTACCAAAGATTATAAAGTCATACAGATGACGCACTGCATACACGAAAAATTGTTCTACGGCGGGTCATACTGGCACAGGCCGCCATATATTTGGATCTCGTTTCTTCTATGTGCAAACCACCCGCCCGTACCATGAAGCTGGTGAGCAAAAGTTTCTGTTTTTTTGTTTTCAATGCGTCATCTGTATGGCTTTATAATCTTTGGCATTACTAAGGCTTTTTCAGCCGTTTACAGAAAATAATAATCCTTTACCTGACTACCAGTTTTCGTGCAGAAATATGCATACAACGATTGACCAGGTGCACAGAATTAAACCTAATTAAGCGCATTCCTGTGACTTAAAATGCAAATTACGACAAGTTCTCTCAGGATGTCCATAAAATATCGTAGAATTCTGTATCGGGAATAGACTCGTTCATGTATGGCATGATAAAGAATGCTCGGAGCTTAAAAAAAGCTCGGCCGGTATACCCCGAGGAAGTGTTTTTTGACAGCTTCTATACTTCATATATACTCGTGGTATACCAGTAGAAGATGGCACAACTCTACGTTTCCCGATGACACCGCTATCCTAAAACGATCGAAGAAACGAATGCAAATCGCACTGAATGAAGTGAATGAAAGGGCAAGACACTGGCAACGAAGCTAAATCTGTTTAAGTGAATTTTACCCTATGAAAAGTAGAGACTTTCCAATTTTCCTTAACTCGGTTCGAATACCATTTGTAAACGTTTCCAAAAACCTGGGAATGACGCTCGATGCACAGTTGAAATGGAACCCTCACATTAAAATGAACCATAAGGAGCTCAAACTGCTTGCATACAAGCAAGTGCTAAAGCCGATTTGGACCAACGGTATACAACTTTGGCTTTGTACCATGAAAACAGATTATGCTAATATTTTACAAACTTTTCAAAGAAAAAGTGGTGACAGCAATTTTCCAAGCACTGTGGTATAACAGAAACGACGATATCCATAGGCATCTCGGAATTCCTACAATCGAAACTGAAACTAAAGTTTCCCGAGAAACTATAGAAACCAAATAAACGGACATATAAATAGAACAGTCTTGCAAATTTCGGATGATGGTCATTTATTGCGCCGACTACAAAGAACGAAACCTTTAGACTTGGCGAGATAACGAAAAATGGTGCCTAAAGCTTGAAAAGATTCAAATCTTGGTTGCAGTAACTAACAATTCTTGTCGAAGGGAGGAAAGAAAACTTCAGTAAGAATCCGACACTACTCGCATAGTGTCTAGAAAGATTCTTACCTACCTACGGGGGAAAAAATGCAACAACCGTTGTAAGTCAGAACCTTTCCGTGTAAGTTGATACGCACTTTTATTGCCGTTTTATCTAAAACCCCATGAATTCAACATAATTCCAGTGGTTTTTATTGATATCTTACTATGACGGTTCTTACATAAATAACCTCGGATTTAGATAAATATGAAGATATGAATATTCCGCTGTCTATCTTCCACCAGTTCAAATGCTTCAATTTTACCGCAACCTTAGTTGGAAATCTATCCAGCCTTGCCAAATTCGCAACATTTTTGGATGGTAACTCATTCACTTCAAATTTTACAGTCTTAAGGTAGAAATCAGATTTTTAATTCGACGCTAAAAGCGTGAATAAAATTAAAAATCTTTGAATAATGAAATGTAAATGTAGGCACTTTTTAACGAGACAATAACTAACTTGTACGTCAATCCAATTTTGACATTTACGCACAAAATAAAATTTAGGGACTCCTCATTAAAACGTACGCATAGGCATGTGAATTTTAAGATTGAATTTATTAATTAAGTAGCAATTAAAAATTTCTGTATTTTGTTTGTTTACTTTTTTAATTAACCAAATTGGCACATTTACTAATTGATTACATTTTACTACAGACATGTCCCTATAAAGTATTTTATGCAAGTTTCTTCGATGCCTACAACCTTGTGCTATATGAAAAGATCTGAAAGTTACCAATCCACCAAAGTGTGGAAAACGTATTCCAATGGCCTAAAAATTCGAATTTTAGGCTTAGACAGTTTAACATATTTTTATACCCAAAGACCCCCATATGAGTTTGGATACATGGTATCAAAGATTATACAGGCATACAGATGACGCATTGAGACCAAAAAAACAGAAACTTTTGCTCACCAGGTTCATGGTACGGGCGGGCGGTATGCACGTGCTCACATGAGAAACGATATTCAAAAATATGGTGGGCTGTGCTAGTACGGCACACCATAGAAGAATTTTTCTTATATGTAGTGCGTCATCTTATGGCTTTATAATCTTTGATAGTATATAGCTATCATTTGGCTAGATAACGGGTGATCCAAGTAGAGATACTTTTTTCAATAGCCTTTTTTGACAGATCACGTGTGAGTCGTGCCATGCTGTCATGTTATTTTTGTTTAGTATTGTTTGGCATTTCATAATGGAAAGACTTACGCGTGAACAACGTTTACAAGTTGTTCAACTTTATTATGAAAATTCACGTTCTGTGAGGAATGTGTTTCGTGCACTTCGCTCAACTTATGGTAAACATAATCGGCCTACCGAGCGTACTATTCGCAACACCATCGCCCATTTTGAGATCCAGCATTCATTATTGGATAATATTCGACCGAATGGACCACGTCCAGCACGCTGTGAAGAAAATATAGCGGCCGTAGCTGAGAGTGTACACGAAGACCGTAGAGAGTCGATTCGTCGTCGTTCGCAGCAACTCGGACTGACGTATGGAACGACTTGGCGCATTTTACGTCAAGATCTTAAATTGAAAGGGAACAAAATACAGACCGTAGAGAGTCGATTCGGCGCCGTTCGCAGCAACTAGGACTGACGTATGGAACGACTTGGCGCATTTTACGTCAAGATCTTAAATTGAAAGGGAACAAAATACAGCTTGTGCAACAACTGAAGCCGCTCGACCTTCCCAAGCGACATCGCTTCGCTCTATGGGCTCTTGAAAAGTTCCAAGAAGATCCGACGTTTTCGAGGCAAATTTCGTTTAGCTCAATGGGTATGTAAACAAACAAAATTGCCGCATTTGAGACGAAGAGCAACCTGAAGAGATTGACGAATTGCCACTTCATCCAGAAAAAACAACGGTTTGGTGTGGTTTGTGGGCCGGTGGAATCATCGGTCCATATTTCTTTAAAAATTATGCCGGTGCGGACGTAACCGTCAATGGCGACCGTTATCGTGCCATGATAACCGGCTATTTGATGCCTGAAATTGAAGCTCGTGATCTCGGCGACATTTGGTTTCAGCAAGACGGCGCCACTTCCCACACATCGCATCAATCAATGGACTTATTGAGAGAACATTTCGGTGAGCACATAATTTCACGTTTTGGGCCGGTCGATTGGCCACTAAGATCGTGTGATATCACACCGTTAGACTTTTTCCTGTGGGGATATGTAAAGTCAAAAGCTTATGCCGACAACCCGCTTCGATTCAGGCCTTGGAGGAAAACATCACGCGTGTCATTCGCCAGTTACCAAAATGTTCGAACGAGTGATCAAAAATTGGACTCAACGGATGGACCATCTGCGACGTAGCAACGGCCAACATTTGATAGACATAATCTTCAAAAAATAAATGCCAAAGAATGTTCATTCAAATGAATGAACATTTTTTCTTTAAAAAAGTAGGAAACCTCGAAATGGATCACCCTTTATAAGTACCTTAAAGTATATGAATCGGCACAGACTTGTTAGCTGAGGGAGGGAAAAACGATCGAGAATATAGAGAGGTGCTGTTCCAGGAATGATGTTCGCAAGTTGTACCAACGAGTAAAACGTGAAAGCCACGGATACAAGCCTCGAACAGAATCCTGTCGAGATTTACGAGGAAAGATTCAAAATATATAAAAGAGTGCATCAAACATTTGATTGATTTGAAATTAGAAGTCAAAACAACGTATGTTTGTTGTACACATGTCCAAGACAGACAATACTTTCTTAAGATATCCCTATTTACTTCTTAAGGATTGAGAAAATTGACTTTGAAAACTTGCTTATCATCGGAGGGGACTATAATGCAAAAGATGCATATTGTGGATCTAGATGCATATCTAGGTAGGATGAAAGTTCAAAACTTACTTTAGTGGCGCTACAGTTCGGAATTAAATTCGACAAACATGGCTCTCCAATTATCCCGGTCCTTAACTAATTGCCTCCAGTTGCGCACTCCAAGCTGGTTGAAGTCGGTCTCTGCTTGTGCGCGCCACTTTAAACCAGGTCTTCCTCTACTGCGTCCGACGTCTGGCTGGAAATCGAAGACCCTGCGAACCAGAGTGAACATTCGTTCTACATGTCCTAGTCATCTTAAACGTCCAATGCGGAAGGTTTTGACTTGGGGCATGTCGCTGTACAGCTCGTATAGTTCTTGGTTGAATCTTTGTCTCCATAGCCAGTCAACGCAAACGGGACCGAAGATTTTTCGAAGAATTTTCCTCTTGAATCGATCAAAGATTTGTTCATCCGCTTTTGAGACGGTCCATGATCTGGGTCTCATAAAGGATCTCATTAGTAGTTCTAGTGATGGCTTTTCTAATAAATTGCCTTCTTAGCCCGGAGAAACAGCGGTTGGCAAGAGTAATTCTTCGTTTAATTTCTGACGAGATGCTGCTGTCAAAGTTAATAGCTGAGCTGAGGTAGACAAATGCCCGTACTACCTCAGAGTTATATCTGTCAATGGTGACGTTCTATCCGATTCGTCGATTTTGTGTGTCCCTTCGTGTTGACAGGCTATCTCACCCTCATTTACTGCTAAACCCATTTTCAGCACTTCCTTCTCTATACCAGAAAACTATCACATTCAGTAAAATACCGGGAAAACCTACTGTCCAAACGGTGTTATATAAATTTAGTTGATTTTTTCATAAAATTTTTGCTGCCTAATCGAATCAAAGTTAAAGAATTCTTTTATATTTTCTCTAAATTTTCTGGGGTCATTGTCCCAAATGAATTTGCTTTGGGTTAGCTACCCAACCATGGAAAAACGACATTCGTATCTGCACCTGGAATTTGAGAACATGAATAAGGAGAGGTGTAGGCGAACTAGCGGAAGCACTAACCTACTACAAAGCAAACAAGACGGGCCGGCAAAAAGAGGATGAAAAACTAAGACATTTAAACAGCGACTATTCGGATGCGTCTGAATGAAGTTTTAAATTTCCAAGACATTAGCGAACGCATTGTAACGATTCGCATGAAAGCCAAATTCGAAAACAAAAACCTTTTATGCGCTCACTCCCCGACGGAGGATAAAGATGGTATAGCTAGTGGTTGCTTCTACGAGCTACTCGATAAAACCTATGAGCGACGATCGAAGTTCGATGTTAAAATCGTGCTGAGAGATTATAGCGCAAATGTAGGAAGAAATCTTTAACAGTATTGTCGGAAACCACAGCCTATACGATAACACGATTGGCAACGGACTTAGTGCCACTTTAGCCAGAACACATCCATAAGGGGAAATGGCGGTCTCCAGATCACCAAACGGTCGACCAAATTGACCACATTGCGATTTTCTTGCTTGTAGGAAGAACCACTTCTGCAGACTGTTAAACAACGACGATGACAAACAACATTCCGCTGTCAGGAAGAACCAACCATTCAATATTGGCAACGACAGCGAAAGCTGCCAACCACCCGACCTGAGTGAAATGAGGATAGCAATTCCTAAGCTTAAGATAAATAAGGGTGCCCGAAAGATGGCACATGATTTGGTAGGTATCATCCACTCTTAAGCCAAAAAAAACTGTTTGGATGAAAGTATGCCTTAAGAGCGGAAACTCATCACCGTTTGCCGGATCCACTAAAAAGGAGACCCTCTGAAGTGTGGCAACTACAGAGGCTTTAGTCTCCTCAAAATCGCCTACAAGATTCTGTCTGGCGTAATATGTGACCGCCTGAAACCGTTTACCAACAACCAGATTGAACCTCATCAGTGTGGTTTTAGTCCAGGAAAGTCGACAACCGATCAAATTTTCACACTCCGGAAGATCACCCAAGAAGTCCAAATCGATACCCACCACATATTTATCGATTTCAAAGCCGCATAATACAGCATTTATAGAGACGAGCTATAAAGAGCCAGGTCTGGTTTTGGCATACCGCCTAAACTCGTCCGTCAGTATAGGGTGGAGATGTAGAACTCTCACATCAGGGTCGGAAACAACCTAACTGAAACATTCGATTCAAAGAATGCATTAAGGTAAGGCGATACACTGTCATGTGACTTATTTTATGTCACTACTGAGAGAAACCCCATAGCCTCTTCCAGAGGCACAGTCTTCCATACATCATTCGTCGGACTCAATGGGATATAGCGACGATTGCTAGCATATCGGAATCGGCAAAATGTGTTTAGCTGTAAATGGTGAACGACCAATTGTATGCTGTCAACACGATAGGACACAAAACATCGACGAATTGGACAGAACGCCACCATTGACAGATATAACTTTAAGGGACTTTGTCTACCTCGGCTGCTTTACTAACTTTGACAACAACATCTCGTCAAAAAATTTAACGCCAACCGTTGTTTTTGTTAAGCCTAAGAAGGTAATTCATTAGAAAGCCCTTACTTAAAATACTTAGTAGGTCCTATGTAACATATAAGATCCTGATCATCCCAGCCCTTCTCTACTTCGCTGAAGCATAGACCGTGCTAAAAGTGGATGAAACAATCGTTGCGTTGGTCGTTTTGAGAGAAAAATTCTTCGGCCTCCTCTGCGTTGACGGGATGGAGACGAAGATTCAGTCAAAAAAAAAAACTCCCCATTGGATGTTTAAGATGGCTAGGATATGTAGAACTAATGGACACCAATACTACAGCTTGCGAAGTCTTCGATTTACAGCCAGATGCCGGACGCAGTAGAGGTATACCTAGTCTTAAATGGCACGCACCTAACCAAGTTCGAGTGTGCGCAACTGGAGGCATTTAGCTAAGGACCGGGCTAATTGAAGAGGCATGATGTTGGATGCCTAGGTTTACTTCGGACTGTATCAAGTATTCACTATTCACAATTTTGTGTCATATGGGTTCATTTGCAACCTGTGGTCACTTCATCCTCACAGTAATGTCTTATCCATCCAGATCATAGCCCCGTTGATCAAAAACGAAAAAGATTGTGTGCAAGCAATATTCATATATTCGATTTGTATATGAATATCTAGTTTACCAAACACTTTTACCGAACAAGAAAGTTTTCAATGACACATTCTTCCACTTTATTTAGTTCGCCTTAATTGTGCAAAAATCTTTTATTACACATGTCGTATTAAAAGTGCACAAAAATCCATGACCTAAAACTTATAAATTGAAAATATGATTGCGTGCTGCAAGCTCAAATTGCCAAAGAGTTTCAAAGCGAATTCAACAAATAAAACCTAATGACAATTTAAATGGTATTCAAATTTTATTTAGCATTAACATTTTAACCTGCAGCTGTTTTTTTTTTTTTTTTTTGTGGAAGATTTTATATGTGTTTGGTATTAATTTTCATATTGATAACATTGCATCAAAGTGGGATTGTTTATGAAGGAATCAAATTTGTCAATTCATAAACTACAAACATGGATACCCTGCATCAAATCACAATTTTGCTAATATATAACAAGCGATAAAAATTCCAAAATTGTATTATAAGTCATCATTACCAACATCCACGGCAATGCAATAAAATCATGATAAATATGGATGATAATAAAAAAAAATATTCTCTCTTTTTTTTGTGAATATTGGATCGGAATCCAATGAATGGCTAGATGTTCAATTCAGACCATTCATGTTTCTTTGCCCGTAACTTCGAGTAAAGTCTTTGAAATTAAAAACGGTTTACAACAGGGGGCGGTGAACTCCCCGATATTGTTTAACATTTATACAAGTGATCTTGTAGGTTCTCTCAGTCACGCTATAGCGTACGTAGATGATCTAGTGGCGTACAGATCAGGTCCGAAAATCGAGGTCATCAACACACTTTTGCAACGTGACTTCGATCACATTAAGGGATATTGAGATGATTGGAAATTGAGGATCAATTTCCAAAAAAACCGAAACAATTCTGTTCAGGACCCCAGTGCAGAGGGCTTCTTACGATACCAGAAAAAACTGGAAAAAATTGTGTATCCTGGGACAGCATGGAAGGCCGTTGGCGGTGAGAAGTGAAGTCAAATACTTTGGCATCTGGCTTGACAAGTTTCTGTATTTTAATAAAAATGTGGATGCTTGTCTGGCCAAGGCTAGGGGGGCTTATGCTCTGACAAGAAGATTGTTTCATAGCAGTCAACTTGATTCAAGGGTGACAGTCATTTGCTACATGGCCCTCATAAGGCCGATCATCGCTTACGGTTGTCCCGTGTGATTCAATGTATCACCATCCTACATGGAAAGGATACGGCTGTTTGAGAGGCGTTGTCTCAGATCCTGCTTAGGATTGTACCGAACGCCGGACTCCGAGTACATAAAATATTATCGCAACGAGGTTCTATACAATCGGGCTCAGTTGAATAGAATTGACAATTTCCTAATTAAGGTGACTCGAAGGCACGCTTCAAGGGCGATGATTAGCGACAACAGCCTGATATTCGGGGCTTATTATCCCAAGGAAATGTACATGGAGAGTGCGCTCATGTCCGGCTTTATTCCACCAGAGGCATTCACTTATATCGATTCGTTAGGGTTAATACAAGACAGAAACGGTATCCCGGTTTTATACCATCGCTACCGTGACGCGCGGGACAAGCGGCTAATCTGCGACGGGTACGTCGACAATGCTCCGGAGCTCCTCCGCTTTAGCACGGCGGTATCGGATCGCGATAGGAGCGACGCTGAAAAGCAGCGCACCGAGTTTTGGTGGCTAAACGAGGAAAGTATTTCTGCAGTTCCTCAGGTCTTTGCGGACTTTTAGTCCACCCCTTAGTACTTAAGTAAATTAAATTTAGGTACAAGGTCTGGGGCTGGGCTTATGCACCATATTTTATTTAATATGGTCGCATAAATGCTTGCTGGACTCAATGACGCAATCGGGATGGCAAACCCTCGGGGCATATGCAACGAGTGCTTGCCACAGATATGTTATTGCTAAGTTAGATTTAAACATTTTTGTCTAATATTTAGTTAATATTTTAAGTAAATAAAAAAATGAATTAAAAAGTAAAAAAAAGTAAAAGTATGTTTCTTCGCCCTGAGATGCTCAACTGAATGTTGACTCTGGTCTTGCATTGTTGTAGATTTTACATTTGAGGAAATACGTCTTTTGAAAGTTTGTACCAACGTTTGGTTGTACTTCTAGATCTTTAGAATGCATCGTGTCTAATAAATCAGAGCTGGCACTTCAGGCTGGGGGCTGTGCTTTGGGTTAACAACCCACCCATGGGAAAAAGTATGGTTAGGGAGTAGCCAATTGCTTCGGAAAGGATTGATTTTATTGTTGACTATCCTGTTAAAACGGTAGTATTTGCACCTGGAATGTGAGATCATTAAATAGGATAACTGCAGGCGAACAGCTAGGGGAAGCCCAAAACTGCTATATAGCAGACATTACTGCCATACCTACATGGAATACAATGGGATGGTCCAAGCAAAACGAGGATGAAAAACTATGATATCTGCTACGAACCGTGTTATAGTGAGCAGAAATAGCCGATGTGAATGTGCTATAAGTTACAGACAAAGTCAAGAAATGTTATGCTTCCAAGACATTGACGAACGTATTGTAACATAAGCCTTATATGCGCTTACGCTCCGAAGGAGGTGGATGATCATGTTGCGAAAGAATGTTTCTATTAGTTCCTGGACAAAAATTATGAGCAACCAAGTGTTAAAACCGTGCTAGGGGATTCATTCGCAAATGTAAGAAAATAGCAAATCTATAGCAGTTTTGGCCACACGACAGAACACCTGCAACACATCTGGAAACGAATTCAATGCCACTATAGCCAAAACACGGTTTCCTTACCACGACATCCGTAAGGGGACATGGCGGTTTACAGATCAACGAATAGTCAATCACATTCAGTATTTTGAATGTCCGAACATTCCGAGGGGCTAACATCGTCGGGCCACTGCCTTGTGGCAGCAGCGGTAAGAATGGGGATTGCAAGAGACCACCAAGGCCTTCGCGGAACGTGTATCCCTTAACCTCTTGATTAAATCCAGCAACGATATCAATGACCCAATCTGCCGCTAATGATGTGATAGGTTTCTAGCGCACCTCAGCAAGAAATCCCTGGTTTGATGAGGAATGCTGTCAGGCAGAACGAACCATTCAATATTGGCGTAGAACGAAATTTACCGACCAAGGTCTACCGGAAACGACGGCCTTTCCGTCGGCTTTTACAAAGCTGGAGGAGACCATTTGATAAGTAACATCCTTACTTACTTACTTACTTATCGGCCTCCCGAGAGTCTCTGCCTAAGACACTGCATCCTTCCATCCTCCACGATCCCGTATCAGTATCAGCTCTCCCTTCTTGCTTATCGTCCAGCGCTCGGCGTCATACAGCAGAACTGTATGCTATCATACGCGGCTTAGAAGTCGACGAATAGTAATTAAGTTTCGACTTGAAATTCGTTTGTCTTTCTCTAAGATTTGCCTCAGTGTGAAAATTTGGTCTGCCGGGCCGGAAGCCGCACTGGTACGTGCCGATTGGTGTATTGCAGAACGGTTTTAGACTTTCAAACAGTGTTCCGAAGTACATAGGATCTTGTATGCGACATTTAGCAGGGATATGCCTCGACAGTTCTTAGAAGACATAGGATCGTCTTTTTTGTAGATGGGGCATATGGAGCTGATGATCCAGTTATTGGACATGTTTTCTTCCACCCATACTTGGTTGATGATTCGGTGCATGCTCCCTACCAATACATCACCACCGTATTTAAGAGGCTCCGCTGGTGAGCCATCTAGCTAGGCCAACTTCTTCTATACAAAATGGTGGAACTAGTTCTAAATTGACTGGACGTGGGTTCTCTTCTCGCCTTATCACTCTCTCTACATGATGCCTATTAAGCAGCTGCTGGAAATGCTGCTTAAGCACATCTACTATTACCTGCTCTTCGGTGACTAGCTTTACTTTGCAGTCTCGAAGAGCCTGCGTTCTGGTTCTGTAGCCAGCTGCCAGTTGCTTGGCTTTTTTATAAAACCTCCGGATGTTGTTACGATCGCGCGGCTGCGTAAGCCCTCTTCTTTCTACGCAGGGTCTTCTTTTTCTCCTTTTTCCTGGCTCGATACTCTTCTTGTGCGCATCTTCTTTCACCTTTTTTCTGCATACGCATTCATTATCATCCCACGGGCTCGTACTCGTGAGTGTTTTTTTGATGAAGTGGCGATGCTGGCACCATTGATTGTTGGCGTCTGTGGTAGGTACACAGAGGAGAGTTTCATACTCAGGCGCTCGCTGTAGGCTCTAGCTACTTTAGGTGTGCTGCTTCTTCTTCTGGGCAGTTCGCAGCTTCTTCTCGTTGAACAGTTGAGCTCTGAATTTAGCCGCGGCAAACAAATTATCAGAGTCGACATTTGCCCCTCGGAATGAGTTGGATGCGTGCCTCGTATCGATTAGCACATGGTCGATTTTGGTTGGCGGTTCGACCGTCTGGAGAGCACCAGGTTGCCATGTGGATCCTAGGTCTTACAATCCTTGTGCTACTTATCACCACATTACGAGCTGCTGCAAAATCGATTTGTCCTCCAATTAAACCGCTAAAGATGTTTTTCTTTCCGAACTTAGCATTGAAATCCCCGAGTACGACTATTACAACATACTCCGAACAGGCTCCGTAGGCTCCATCCAGGAGGTCATAAAACTCCTACTTGATGGGATCTTCAGCCTCGTCGGTAGGGGCGTGTGCACATATTAGGCTTATGTTTTGAAACGTAGCTTTGATGCGGATCACAGAAAGGCAATCACTTATCGGCTTGAAGTCAATGACTTTTGTAATAAGCCGATTTCCCCACAAATCCGCATCCTAATACATGCAATCTCTTGTTACAGCTGCAATAAATGTCGCAATTTTTTCTCTTCATTATACCTGATCATGTCCATCGTATCTCCTAGATTGCTGTTATATCTACCTTGTACCGGATGAGGACAGATTCAAGTTTTTGAGTAGCATCCGGGGTTTTTTCCATGGTCAAGAAGTTACCCCGAAGGGCCAGGTCCATGTTTCGACCCTAGGACAGCGGGCCGGAAATACCGATGTCAGTAACCCATTGAGGGCTCCTCCGTCACCAACACTTTTCCAACACCCTGGCTCAGTATTGGAAATCCCTATAGACCTGGTGTTCAAATATGACGAAGCAGCTTTATAGGGACAACACCTACCAGTTCGATCTAACTGGAGCTGCAGCCGACACCGTTGACTTCATCCACTGAATTCCTCCGTTGTCGACTGAGAGTAAGTATCTTAGTGAGAGGAATCTTCACCCCCCCCCCCCTCTCTTTCTTTCACTGCCACCAACGACCTTACACAAGTGGTCTGATACCCCATCTCCAGTCGAAGTACTAGGCACCCAGCAGTAACCAGCGTGAGTAGGAGTTGATAGTCTGAGGCTAGAGTGAGAATGCTTGAGTTCTCATGCTATCGTATCACTTCCCTTGAACTCCGGCGATAAGTAACATCCACCAACTCATATATCTCATTTGGCCGGATTACATCAGGCCTGAAGAATGGGTCCTTAGGATCGTTTGCATGATCCACAAAAGATTACACCCTCTGAACTGCGCCAACTACAGTGACATAAGTTTCCTCAACATCGCCTAAAAGAATACGTGAAACCGTTTATCAACAACCTAATCGGCCGTTTTCAGTGTGGTTTTAGGCCTGTAAAGTCCATAACTGATCAAATCTTCACACTTGCTTAGATCCTTTAAGAAAAAACCAAAGAAGTTCAAATCGATACACCACTTTTCATCGATTTCAAAGCCTCATACGACAGATTTTATAGAGACGAACAGAGCCATGCCTAGTTTTGGTATACCGCCCAAACTCGTCCGTCTGTGTTGGCTGATGATGGAGAATTCTTGCTGCTCCACCAGGATCGGTAAAGACTTCAACGATCCATTCGATACCAAATGAAGTTTTTTTTGTTGGTTACCAGGTCTATAGGGATCCCGAAATCAACACCAAATGCATAATCTACCATACATCAGTGCAACTACTATCATACGCCGACGATATTGACGTGATTGGTCGGACTCAACGGGATGTCAGAGCTACGTCTGCTATTATAGAGAAGAAAGCGGCAATACTGGGCTTATCAGTGAATGAAAGTATGACCATACATACGCTGTCAACTCGAAAGGCCACACAACATCGACGAATTGGAAAGATATCACCATTGACTGTTATAACTATGAGGTTTTTCGGGACTTTGTTTACCTCGGCCCATCTATTACCTCTGAAACCCACCTCTCGTCAGGAATCAGATAAAGAATTACTCCTGCCAACCGCTGTTTCTTCGGACTAAGAAGGCAACTTGGTAGTATTTCCCTCACTAGAACTAAAGTTGAACTAATCGTATATAAGACCCTGATCATCCAAGTCCTGCTCTACGACGCAGAAGCTTGGTACGTATCAAAAGTGGATGAAGAAATTCTTGGTCGATTTGAGAAAATAAAAATTCGAAAATTTTTCTGTCCCATTTGCGTTGAGGGGTCAAGAATACGAGCTGTACAGTGACATGTCCATTGTCAAAAAACTTCGCATTAGATATTTAAGATGGCCAGGACATGTACAACGAATGGACATCAATACTGCGGCTTATGGCGTCTTCGATTCCCAGCCAGATGTTGAATGCAGTAGGGAAAGCCTCGCCCCAAGTGGCGTGCCGCCATCAATCAGCTTGCAAATGCGCAAGAGCAGGCTGTTAGCTAAGGACCGTGCTAATGGGAGAGGTATGTTGTTTGAGGCCCAAGTTTTTTCCAGACTTTTGTTACAAACGCAGCTTATAAATTCTGATGTTCCCTAAAAGTCAAGGTTCTGTTTTAATGGGAATCTTAAGTTTTACTCTGCATGCGTACTACAACAAAAAAATGTTTGGCGCAACAGACTCGTTAGTACCCTGGGCCTAGCTTTCTCACAACCATTCATTTGTGCTTCTTGCACGATGAGAGGACCTCCTTTTTTATGCCGACTCCAAACGGCTTGGATGAGATAAGCTTTTCTTGACGATTGATAGGTAGATAGGTAGGTCTGCCTTGAATAAAATTTATACTACTCGCAGTAATTGGCAGATCATCACGATAGGATATGTTACGGAATCATACAATTCACATCTAAAATATTCGTATGGTACGTGGTATTTTTTCGAAAGATAATAGTTCTTTCCCGAGTTTATCCACAATCTCCAACTTACTTCCGCCTGTTTCATATAAATAAAAAAAAAAAAGATTCTCTCGATTTAAAATACCATGTCGTCGTTATCTTTTACAATTTCCCCACAAAGACCACACATAAATCTCAATAACAAGGTCCCTGGACAAATTTTGATGACGTGATTAGTCTCATAGCACGAATATGCTAATAAAACTAAATGTCAGGAATGAATCGTGCAACAGACCTTCATTAATCCAAATCCGACACGAAATGTCTAAACTGGTCGCGGCTAGAAATGATGGACCTAATATGATAGTGAATCATCTCAAACCCGCTCCAAAGCACACCATTCAACCTCCAACAAGCTTCATTACTTTTAATATCAACTTGATGATAGGAGAGCGCGCGACTCTTACACAACCTTGTACTATCTCTAGACATCATCGAATTGGTCTAATTCTCTTTGGCTATATAGGAGCAGCAAAAAAAAAATCGTTTGTTCCGCACGCAATGCGTTACCAGCATCTAGTACTGCAAGCACTTGGTCTAGATCAAACACACGCTTGTTTAAAAAAAAAAAAAAACTCGCAATTCTTAAGCCAGACAAAATGCCAATAAATTATAAATACCAGACTCCACTGATACGGTATACCATCATCGAACCTCAGCAAAGCTCTGTATTCCCTCCTCGGATTGGGTCCTTATCAAGATGACTAGGGGCCACGACACACACACAGACGGCCTCCACTATCTCAATCGCAACGAAACCGACTTCAAATGTTCAACAAAACGTTACGACATTTTCGTTTTCTATCCGATCTGACAGTGTTCCTCGGAGAGCACGAGATCGAATTAAGGTCATTGGCGGTAAATAGACGCAACAAATAAACCATTTTCGACCATTGTACATGTTTAGCGGTTTTTTTGTTTGTCGTTGTTGTTGTTGCCTTAGTTTGTGGTTTCGAAGATAATTGATTATTTTTTTGGCTTTAGTTTGTTTTGATTTTTTAAGGCATTAAGATACATTAAGCAGACTAAACGATATAAAATGGTGAGTGCCTGTGTTATGCAGCAGCCTCTGGCGATTGATTAACGATTGCAGATTAACAAAAAAAAAAAAAAAAAAAAACAATGCTACCGCAAACTAATTACATACCCGATTGAGAGTTTATATTTTGGAAATTTGGACTGACGAATAAGTCGCTGCATACTTGATTTTAACAATTAACGAGGGGATTGTTTATGCCAAATATAGTGAGAAGCTTGTTAGATTGACCTATGGTAGTGGTCTTCTGGACTTTGTATGACCAAAGAAGGAAAATACTGAACAGAGCTTGATGAATACAGAGTTGGTCAAATATGCATGTAAAGAACGAGATAGACTGTACCGGAAATAGATTGTGGGCCATCTATTGGTTTCTTTTTCAATCCATTTTGACACTGACAGCTGTTTTCCGCTTGACAGAAACGAAATGAGTCGCTTTATGCTTGAAAAACTTTGGGAAATATTAAAAACTTATTTCCAAGTTGAGTGCTGTGTAGCCCAAACAGTGCGTCATTTAAATTGAAGTTTTGGCCAAAACGAAGCACCTACCGCGCCTGCAGTACGAAATTTGTGCAAAACTTTCGTGAGACTGGTATCCTATTGCACAACACTCACGGTCCACAATCGAATAGACGCGCCGACTGTACGCAAGTTTATGCAAAAGTTTCGTGAGACTGGTATCCTAGTGGACAACACTCATAGTCCCCTTTCGAGTAGACAAGAATGTGGCTGATGGATCCGATAGCACCAACTCGCCATCGATCTTAAAAGATCGAAACTTCACGCATTGGCCGGAGGAGAGTTCTGCACAAAGATCTCGAATTACTCGCTTATAAAGTCAAATTGACCCAGCAATTGAAGGCGCCCGACTAACCGCTTCTATCCATCTATTTCCACAGAGATTGATAGTTTGAGGCGGATTGTGGAGTGGTGGCATCATTTGTCCAGTTTTCTTCGAAAATGAGGCTGTTAACTGTCTCTTTTGTGCCCTATCCCATGGGGGTATGTAAGTTTTGATAAATAGCTTGTAACATAGAGAAATAATTTATCTAAACAAATTTACGTCTGATGGGCTCAGTGGTGCGATGGTTACTGCGATGAACTGCCGTGCAGAACGGTTCGATTCCCAACCGTAGCAACACCTAATTAATTTTTCACAAGCCCTCCTTTCGTGATGGTCTGAAAAATCATCCGATTAGTATCAATTGTCAATAAAAGCTTTTTTCAAATTCGCCGTTCGGAGTCGGCATAAAACAGGAAGTCCCGCCATCGTGCGAGGAGTGCACAAGCACACATGAATGGTTGTGAGAAATAATCTCGAAGGTGGAACTCCAGATCATCTTCGATTCCATAAAGAAAAATAAGTCTGCGGGAGTCGATGGTATATCCAACATTGTACTGCGACACTTACCACCTGAAGCTGTGGACATTTACGCCACGCTGTTCAACAACGCGCTGAATAATGCATAGTATCCAGTACGTTGGAAGACGGCGGTGGTTCATCCTCTCCCAAAAAAGGGAAAGGACAACTCCAATCCGGCGAATTTGCGGTCGATAAGTCTCCTTCCGAGTATCAGCAAGGTTTTCGAAAAGATTCTCAATCGAGCACTGTTCAAGTGGTCTGAGGACAATAATATTATACCAGAGAAACAGTTTGGTTTCAAGGCTGGACATGACTGTATTCATGCCGCCTCAAGACTCGTCTCTGATATACAATGGAACAAAGCCAAAATACAGTGCACTGGTGCATGTCTGGTTGATTTAGAGAAGGCTTTTGACACCGTATGGTTAGAGGGCCTCTATCTAAAGCTGACCAGACTTGGCATAAGTAAACCACTCCTATATATGCTTCATGACATGCTGACTGGAAGAACGTTTGTTGTCAAAAGTGGCAATGCAACTTCTACCACAGAATTTTTCATTAAGAATGGTCTGCAACAGAGAGCGGTAAACTCGCCGATTCTCTTCAGCATTTACACCAGTGATATGATAGGTAGTCTTACTCAGGCAATTGCGTATGCGGACGATCTTATCGCGTACAGAACAGCCTCTACTGTCGAAGTCATTCGAACTCTTTTGCAGCGGGACTTCGACAAGATCCAGAGATGTTGTGATGACTGGAAGTTGAAAATCAACTATCAGAAATCAGAAACTATCCTGTTTAGGACACCGTTGTCTAGGGCCTCTCGAAAGAACTGGCGAAAGCTGGTGATCGTTGGACCAAACGGACAGCCACTGGCGAGTAAAAGTGTAGTAAAGTACCTTGGCATCTGGTTAGATCAGTATCTATATTTTGGAAGGCATGTAGATGCTGCTCTGGCTAGAGCTAGGGGAGCATTTGCCCTGACAAGACGATTGTTTTATAGCAGTCGTCTTGACAGCAGGGTGAAGGTGATTTGCTACATGGCAATCATTAGGCCGATAATTGCCTATGGGTGCCCGGTGTGGTTCAACGTTGCCCCATCTCAAATGGAAAAGATACGGGTGTTTGAGAGGCAGTGTCTGAGGAGCTGCCTTGGACTTCACAGAACACCAGTATCTGACTGCACAAAATACTATTCCAACCAGGTCCTATACAACGGGGCCAACATAAACCGAATAGACAATTTTCTGGTGAAACTCATTCGTTTTCACGCGGCAAGAGCGATGGCTTCGAACAATAGTCTCATCTTTGGGGCCTTCTATCCCAATGATGGATATTTTGAGAGTGCGCGTTTAAGTGGCTTTATTCCGCCCGAAGCTTTCCTATATTTGGATAGTCGAGGGCTGATACAGGATAGATCGGCGGTTCCGCTAATCTACCACGTCTTCCGACGAACTGTGGATAGGCGGCTCCTATACGACCGAGACGTCGTCGCTCAGGGCGGAGGAGAGCGCCTGCGGTTCAGCAGGAGTGCGTCCGGTTGGGACCGTCGGAGTAGGTAGTAGGTAGGTGGTTGAATGAGTATTAAAGATAGTTGACTTCAAATTGTTATTTTATGGCCGACTTACGTAGTTTTAGTCTTAGGTTTAGGTGCAAAGCAGTCATGGTGGCACAAAAAAAAAACGCTTGCTGTGGCTGTTCTAGGTTTTTAAGTTATTTTAGGTAGTTTTAATGAATTTTTGAGAAGTTTAAGTTAGTAGTCGATAAGTAGTTTTAATTAGCATGTAAGTTTAAATAAAATAAAAAAAGACAAGGAACCAAGTTTTTCAAAGTTTTCTTGGTAAAAAAATGTTTTTACTTTTATATTTATACCTTAGATAATAGGCCGAAAGGCATTAGAATTAAGTTATCGAGTAATTTAGGGCGCCCGCATAGAGCAAGTAAGTTAGTTAAGTAGTTGATAAGTAGGCTAGTTTTTTCATGAATTTTTGTCTAGCATTTAAGTTAGTTTTAAGAAAAATAAAATAAAAATGAATTACAAAAAAAAAAAATGGTTGTGAGAAAGCTCGGCCCTCGGTACCTCAAAGTATATGGATCGACTCAGAATCGATAGATCTCCATCCATACTTCCGTCAGCAATTTCTGGGCTTTAAGTTTTTCATTTTCATTTTATGCCATCTTTTTAGAAAAAACTTACATTTTTGCCAAACTTCTAGAACTGTTGAAAAAGTGTCTAAAAACATATCTAAACAGTTCTAATATCTAAATTTAGTCTATACAAAGTTTTATTGGCGCGATCAATTTTTGGGGGGGTTTTCAGTAAAAATGTTTTTAGGTAAAATTTTCCTTACTTACTTAAGTGGCTCTACAGTCCGAAATGGACCTGGGCCTCAACCAACATGCCTCTCCAAATAGCCCGGTCCTTAGCTAACTGCCTCCAATGGCTAACTCCAAGTTGGTCGAGGTCGGTTGCTACTTGTGCGTGCCATTTAAGGCGAGGTCTTCCTTTACTGATGTCCTAGCCATCTCAAACGTCAAATGCGGAGTTTTTTTTGACTATGGGCATGTAGCTATAGTTCTTGGTTGAACCTTCGTCTCCATAGCCCGTCAACGCAAACGGGACCGAAGATTTTTCGAAGAATTTTCCTCTCGAATATACCAAGGATTTTTTCGTCCGGTTTTGAGATGGTCCATGCTTCAGAGCAGCACTGGGATAATCAAGGTCTTATATAGGATCAACTTAGAAGTACGAGTGAAGGCTTTACTACTGAATTGCCTTCTTAGCTCGAAGAAACAGCGGTCGGAAAAAGTAATTCTTCGTTTAATTTCTGACGAGATGCTGTTGTGAGAGTTAAGAGCGGTGCCGAGATAGACAGATTCCCATAATTCCTCAAAGTTATATCTGCCAAGGGTGACGTTCTGTCCGATTCGTCGATGTTGTGTGTCCTTTCCTATGGACAGCATATACTTGGTCTGCTAAACCCATTTTTGAAGCTTCCTTCTCTATACTCCCAAACATGGCTATGACATCACATTCAGTACTACCAACGATGTCAATATCGTCGGCATATGCTAGTAGTTGCACTGATTTTTTGGAAAACTGTGCCTCTGGTGTTGGCTCGGAAGTTTTGGGTAATCCTCTCAAGAGGAAATTGAAATTGAAGAAGTGACAGTGTATCGCCTTGTCTAAATCCTTTCTTGGTATCGAATGTGTCGGTGAGGTCTTTTCTGACCCTGATGGAGCAGCGAGAATTTCCCATCGTCATGCTTCACAAACGGACGAGTTTGGGCGGAATACCAAAACTAGACATGGCTCTGTTTATTTCGTCTCTATAAATTCTGTCGTATGGGGCATTGAAATCGATGAGTAGATGGTGGGTATCGATTTGGATCTCTTAAGTTTTTTCCAGGATCTGCCGAAGTGTAAAAAGGTCTACATTTCCGGCAGACTTATTAAGCTTGAGTTTAGATATTGCTATCCTCACTTTATTCGGGTTGGGTGGTTGTCAGTTTACCTGGTCGTTGCCAATATTAAATGTTCGTTCTGCGAAGGTCTTGGCGGTCTCTTGCGATTGCAGTCTTTCAACATAAATTTTTTTGCACAGTATTTCTGGATTGTTGTGGCTTGGTGGATATCCGCATTCTTACCTTGGCTGCAACAAGGTAGTGGTCCGAGTCGATGTAAGCTCCTCGGAATGTTCGGACACCCAAACAGTGGATGCGTGCCTTTTGTCTGTTGCAATGTCTTCTCTTCCTACCATTGCGTTCAAACCTCTTCGTTCATAAGTTTTGTCAACGAGCTCGTAGACGTAATCCTTTGCTATATCATCTTTTTTCTCAGTTGGGGCGTGAGCGCATGTATGGCTTATGTTGGCGAATTTGGACCTGATGCGGATTGTTACAATGCGTTCGCTAATGTCTTGGAAACATAAGACTTCTTGCCTAAGTCTGGCACTTTTATCAAATCCGCATCCGAATAGTCGCTGGTTCTACTCACTATAACACGGTCCGCAGTAGATGTCACAATTTTTCATCCTCTTTTTGCCCGGACCATTCCATCGTATTTCTTGGATATCTGTAATGTCTGCTTTATTTATGGCTCCTGCTAATTTTTCACCTGCACCTCTCACATTTAGCGTTCTTACCCTCCAGGTGCATATATGAACGTTGTAGTCCTTTTTTGGTTAAGCAGGGTCGTTAACCTAAAGCACAACCCCCAACCTGGAGGGTCAGTTCAGATTTATAAGATACCCCTAGGAACTAGGAAATGGGGCCATTAGGGATTGAGCGCTGCCTTTGGCCTTTCGGTTCATCCGCCATCATCTCTATTCAAGGGGCCTGACCAACCCTTGAAATTCATACTATCCATACACTTTAAATCGAATTTCATGTTACCAAGCCAGTTTGAGGTCTTGAGGTCTATATTACGGAAACTTGGTTAAATACTTAAGCATACTACTTGAAACGAGGTTTTGAAATATCTAGCATTAGAGGTTTTCTTTATCTAAACGCTTAGGAATTAATATTTCTCAAGAGACTGTTTTCAGCGCAAAGTTTCTAACTCCAATTTGGTTTCAAAGAAATGACGACACCCATCTTTGCCAAAGTTGTTCAAGTTTCAAAAAATAAATAAATCAAAAAAAAAAACTGGTTTTAGCAAAAAATAAAATTGGTGTGTCTCTCTTCTGGTAAATTTTTCAAGATCAGGGAATGCAAACAAAAAATAATTCATTGAACCTTAAGATGTTTATAAAAATTTGTATGCATTAATACTTTGTACAAAGTATATAAAATAAATTGTAACTTGTTTTCAGTGACGAAATTCAATTGAAAAAATTGAACATTTGGTTTTTTTTTTTTTTAAATTTGAAAAAACACGACTCTCTGCGTGGTGCTGTTTGACCTGAGCGGTTGTAACGCCTTATTGCGGTCTATCTATATACTTTGTGGATCGCACATGTGACACAGCTTATGAGCCACCTGTTGGGTACTTTTTGTTAATTGGGTTTATTCCGTTGAACTCATCTGATGAGATGAGATAAATCTTAACCATTTTATTGGGTTCAGATTGATACAGCCAACCGCACCGCTGAATTTCGTAGTGAATACTAACGAAGCCATGTTCTCGGGATATCTGATAATTGGAACTTTCGATGTTGTGCTTTGACCTAACTACCTAATCATACAAGAGAAGCAAGCAGGATCATTGGAATGGTCTTACTAACGATGATCTTGCAAAAAAAAGGACGACGACACAGCAGTAATGCTTTCTACCAGGGTTGCCACTAGTTGTTTGAATGTGTCGTCTTCCTATTTTTTGCACGATCGTGAAGAGTAAGATCATTCCTTTCCAAACCAGAAAGTATGATGGGATGCGACTTGCATAGGAAATAAGGAAAACTGTTGGATTTACTACTCTCAGTGAATAGTGAATATAATCAGCGAATATGCGGATGCGAATTGGTCTCAACCCACAGAACTAGGCAAGAAGTCGTATTCTTCGAAGATATCAGCGTACAAATTCGAACAATCCAAATCAAGGACAAATTTGTTAACATAAGCCTTAGACGCGCTTAAGTTCTGACAAAAGAAAACTATGATATCGCTAAGGATACTGCCTGACAACACTTATGATGGACCATTGGTGGGATATTTTACCGGAAAAATAGGCAGAGAAGAGATATCATTCAAGTAACAAACCTTTTATTAGATGACGTCTGACAACAAACTGAGGCTAATTGCCTTCATTAAGAAACGAATTGTCACTTTAGTTGTCATACGATTTTTCCCAATTTGATATCAACAACTGACCTGGGCAGTCACACATCAATAAGCGACATAAATCACATCGCTGTAGACAGAAGACATACATCCAGTATTTTGGATGTACGAACACTCCGATGATCCAGTAATACGGATTCCACCACGCCACAACAAATCAGAAATATACTGTGAAAAAAATTAATGTCGATAGATTGCAATCTGAAGAGACTGCCAAGGTCTTACCATAAGGCTAAGCTGCAGGTGTAGACGACAGCTGCCATTGAGCTCCATAGACTATGAAAAAGCGAAAAACACCAGCATTTCAAAAAAAGGAAAAAGAGCAAGAAAAGCTCGCCATCGAGGATATAAGGAGGTACTACTCCAGTGAAGATGTCGGCTAGTTTTACCAAAGTGAAGAACGCCTAAGCCAAGGATATAAGACTCGAACAGAATCCTGTCGAGATAAACAAGGCAATATTTTAGTTGAGACACAGTTGATACTGAGGATGTGGAAGAACCCCTTCTGCAGACTGTCAATGATAAGCAGGTAGAACGAATCATTTGATATAGGTGACGACAGCGAAAACTACCAACCACACGACCTAAGTGAAGCGAGGATAGCAATATCTAAACTTAAGCATAACAAGGCTGACGGAAATGACGGCCATCCACCGAGCTTGATAAAACCGGTGAAGATGACTTGGTAGGCAACATCCACCAACTCATAAGCCGAATCTGGTCGGAAGAAGGTATGCCAGAAGAATGGAACCTCCGCAGCGTTTGCCCGATCCACAAAAAAGATGACCCTCTAAACTGCACCAACTACAGAGGCATAAGTCTCCTCAATATCACCAACAAGATCCTATCTGCCGTAATATGTAAACGCCTAAAACCGTTTACCAACAACCTGATCGGCCCTTATCAGTGTGTTTTAAGGCCAGGAAAGTCCCCAACCGATCAAATGTTCACACTTTGGCAGATCCTGGAAAAAAAAACCAAGAAGTCCAAATCGATACCCAACACCTATTCATCGATTTCAAAGCCGCATGCGACAGCATTTATAGAGACGAACTATACAAAGCTATGTCTAGTATACCGCCCAGGCTCGTAATTTTGTGTAGGATGAGGATGGAGAATTCTCGCTGCTCCACCAGGGTCGTAAACGACCTCACCGTCAAATTCTATACCAAAAAAGAATTTAGGCAAGGCGATGCGCTATCATGTGACTTCTTCAATATGAGCCAACACCAGAGGCACAATTTTCCAAAAAATCGGTACAACTACGGACGGGCCTATCGCGATATCATAGCCACGACTGCTAGTATAGAAAAGGAAGTGACAAAAATGGGTTTAGCAGTAAATGAGGGTAAAATAACAGTATAGGCTGTCAACACGAAAGGACACACAACATCGATGAAGTGGACCATTGAAGTGACATTGACATCATGCCAGTGCTGCTCTACGGCGCTGAAGCATGGACCGTCTAAAAAGCGGATGAAGAAACCATTGGCCCATTCGAGAGGAAAATTTTTCGAAAAATCTTCGGTCCCGTTTGCGTTGACGGGCTATGGAGACGAAGATTCAACCTAGAACTACACGAGCTCTACAGTGACATCCCTGTACACTGTGAAAAAATTCCGCATTGGAGGTTTAAGATGGCTAGGACATGTAGAACGAATGGACACCATTACTCCGGCTGGAAGTTCGTTGATTCCCAGCCAGATGTCGGACGCAGTAGAGGAATACCTCGCCTGAAATGGAGCGCACAAGTAGAAACCGAGCTCAACCAACTTGGAGTTCGCTACTGGAGGCAGTTAGCAAAGGACCGGGCTAATTTTTTTTTTTTTTTTTTTTTATAATTTACACGTACTCAAGGGGTTATGAATACCCTTTTATATGTTACCATAGTACGAGCGTTAGAGAAGGGGAAGAAAGAGAGGATAGGAAAGATTTTGGATGTAGTGGAGACTTAAACTCCATGGGTGGTGTTCGAACTAGCTTCGGGGAGTCACTTTTTCTTGTGTTCGTTAAATTTGAAGAAATTCAAGATGGTGTGCATACTTTTAGGTATTACACCGACCTTTTATTTCTTTTAAATAAAAGTGAAATGGATTTTGGTTGGGATTGAACGCGCAACCTTCCGCAACAGACGAACATATTACCACTACACCGCGGCCACCCATGATTTTGGAGAGGCATGTTGGTTGAGGCCCAAGTTAAACCCGGACTGTAGCACTGTAAGTATAAAGTGTTCGTGGCATTGTCATATTTTATTTAATGTTTCGACAAAAAACAATTCCTGTCTCCTGCATATGCTTTGGGTTAGGGCATATGTTTTTACCAGAAACACATCGAAAGTTTTTTTTTTCCAAATATTTTCGAAATTTGTATGCTTAAGATTTTGACATAAATGATTCCTTACCACTGATGGAAGGAAATCTAATCAATTGGCTCTGAATAACCTTTTACGAATACCCTCGTGCATTTATTTTCTTCTCCTAAATACAAAAATATTGCATGCTTCACAATTACAGGTACAAAATCTCATTACAAAAAAAATTATTTAATGCAAAGTCAGCAAATTTGGTGAAACATTTATTACGGCTGACTTTGCTGGGGAAAAAAATTGAAATACAATACCAAAGGGTGGTTAAATTTTAAGGGCCGATGTTGATTTTGCACAAAACACAAATTATTTAGGAAATTATTAGAATTGCTTTTTATTATGATAATATTGGTATGGTTCAATTATGTGTAAAATAAAATTTCGGCCAAATGGCCGCCGCGACCTCGGCGCCACACCTCCATCCAATGGTCTAAATTTTCGATTACGCTGAGGCATAATTGAGGTTCTATGCCGTTAATGTCCTGAATTATCTCATCCCTTAGCTCTTGAATTGTTGCTGGCTTATCGACGTACACCTTTTCTTTCATTTAACCCCAAAGAAAGAAGTAGAACGGTGTCAAATCACATTATCTCGGAATCCAATTGACATCGCCACCACGTGATATAACACGGCCATTGAATTTGTTGGCAAAGGAGCCATTGTTTCGTTAGCTGTGTGGCAAGTGGCACCGTCCTGTTGAAATAACATATCGTCCACATCCATGTCTTCCAATTCGGGCCATAAAAAGTTCGTAATCATCTCACGATAGCGAACCCCATTCACAGTAACTGCCTGACCGGCATCATTTTGGAAAAAATACGGCCCGATGATGCCGCCAGCCCATAAACCGCACAAAACAGTCACTCTTTGTGGGTGCATTGGTTTCTCGACAATCACTCTTGGATTATCATTAGACCAATTCCGCTTATGGACTAATCCACTGAGGTGAAAATGAGCCTCATAACTGAAGATGATTTTCTTAGAAAATTGATCATCCACTGTTGCCATTTCTTGCCACCATTCTGACCATTGACGACGCTTGAAATGGTCAAGAGGCTTTACACCTTGTAAGCGTGTAAATGCAAGTCTTTATGCATATTGTTCATCAACGACGAGCATGAGAGTTGCAATTGTTGGGCACGACGACGAGTTGAGGTAGATGGCTCTTCAGCCACACTATCGCGAACAGCAGCAATATTTTCTGTACTAGCATGCACCCGGTTTGCTCAAATTTTTGCACGATTTTTCCGATTGTACGCACATTTTGACGATTTAATTGACGGAAAAAATCACGTAGTGCACGATATACATTTTGATTTGAACTGAATAACTTTAACGCGTTGCTCGATTGTGTATCTTTCCATGGTTCAAATTGAGTGATTCTAAAATTGAGAAATGTCAAATAAAATGCAAAAAAACTTGACGTTTAGGTGTGGTTCACATTCAACATCGACCACCATTCAACACAACCACATTCACATTTAACATAACCACCCTTTATAAGAATTAATATGAAATGAGCTAAGACTGTCTCGTGTTGTCACCATGACAAAAACATTTTTTTCACACCAAACGCCCACAAAAAGTAGGCGTGGAAATCGTTATATGGAAGAAATATAGATATTTAGATGGTTTTAATGTGCCATTCAGACCCTTTTTTAAATTACTTAACCGTTTGACCAGCAAGAGCGTGTACGTAGAGTCAAGGGGTATAGAACGACATAGAGTGCGAGTCCCATAAAACGAAAATTTTCTATGTGGGGTACTGATATTGATACCCCAGTGTTCACATTGTTACCCCAGCATCAAACAACAGCATAGCCGACGCATACGATTGATGAAATTTCTCCTTCGCACTTACCCACCGCATCAGAAATCGCTACCAGATTTAAAGCCGTGAAGAACTAAGCGATATCATCCTAGAAGTGAGACATCGGACCGAATCGCAAGCAGAACAAGATAAACTTTCTTTCCAACTAAAAGTGGCCCTAGCGACGACGACATTTATTTTTATTGATGAACAACTGGATACACACCCAAACTAGCAGGATACAAAGATTTATAACATAAAATGCATCCGGCAGGAGTAGTTTTGTTGTTTTGTATGTTTTTTTTTTCAATTTGTTTTGAATATTTTCAGGATATTGAGCTGTCAATACAGAAACATTTTTTAAAAAAATACTTTTCGCGTTCAAACATTTTATATTTCATCACAGCACCCTTGGCAGATAGGATGGTACGATGGTACGATGGTACGATGGTACGATGGTACGATGGTACGATGGTACGATGGTACGATGGTAAAATGGTAGGATGGTACGATGGTACGATGGTACGATGGTACGATGGTACGATGGTACGATGGTAAAATGGTAGGATGGTAGGATGGTAGGATGGTAGGATGGTACGATGGTACGATGGTACGATGGTACGATGGTACGATGGTACGATGGTACGATGGTAGGATGGTAGGATGGTAGGATGGTAAGATGGTACGATGGTACGGTGGTAGGATGGTACGATGGTACGATGGTAAAATGGTAGGATGGTGGGATGGTAGGATGGTAGGATGGTAGGATGGTATGGTATAATGGTAGGATGGTAGGATGGTAGGATGGTAGGATGGTAGGATGGTAGGATGGTACGGTGGTACGGTGGTACGGTGGTACGATGGTACGATGGTACGTTGGTACGATGGTACGATGGTACGATGGTACGATGGTACGATGGTACGATGGTACGATGGTACGATGGTACGATGGTACGATGGTACGATGGTACGATGGTACGATGGTACGATGGTACGATGGTACGATATTAGGATGTACGATGGTAGGATAGTAGGATGGTAGGATGGTATAATGGTAGGATGGTAGGATGGTAGGATGGTAGGATGGTAGGATGGTAGGATGGTAGGATGGTAGGATGGTAGGATGGTAGGATGGTAGGATGGTAGGATGGTAGGATGGTAGGATGGTAGGATGGTAGGATGGTAGGATGGTAGGATGGTAGGATGGTAGGATGGTAGGATGGTAGGATGGTAGGAAGGTAGGATGGTAGGATGGTACGGTGGTACGATGGTACGATGGTACGATGGTACGATGGTACGATGGTACGATGGTACGATGGTACGATGGTACGATGGTACGATTGTACGATGGTACGATGGTACGATGGTACGATGGTAGGATGGTAGGATGGTAGGATGGTAAGATGGTACGATGGTACGATGGTACGATGGTACGATGGTACGATGGTACGATGGTACGATGGTACGATGGTACGATGGTACGATGGTACGATGGTACGATGGTACGACGGTACGATGGTACGATGGTACGATGGTACGATGGTACGATGGTACGATGGTACGGTGGTACGATGGTAGGATGGTACGATGGTACGATGGTACGATGGTACGACGGTACGATGGTACGATGGTATGATGGTACGATGGTACGATGGTACGATGGTACGATGGTACGATGGTACGATGGTACGATGGTACGATGGTACGGTGGTACGGTGGTAGGATGGTAGGATGGTATGGTATAATGGTAGGATGGTAAAATGGTAGGATGGTAAGTTGGTAAGATGGTAGGATGGTAGGATGGTAGGATGGTAGGATGGTAGGATGGTAGGATGGTACGATGGTACGATGGTACGATGGTACGATGGTACGATGGTACGATGGTACGATGGTACGATGGTACGATGGTACTATGGTACGATGGTACGATTGTACGATGGTACGATGGTACGATGGTACACGATGGTAAAATGGTAGGATGGTAGAATGGTAAAATGGTAGAATGGTAGGATGGTAGGATGGTAGGATGGTAGGATGGTAGGATGTTAGGATGGTAGGATGTTAGGATGGTAGGATGGTAGGATGGTAGGATGGTAGGATGGTAGGATGGTAGGATGGTAGGATGGTAGGATGGTAGGATGGTAGGATGGTAGGATGGTAGGAAGGTACGATGGTACGATGGTACGATGGTACGATGGTACAATGGTACGATGGTACGATGGTACGATGGTACGATGGTACGATGGTACGATGGTACGATGGTACGATGGTACGATGGTACGATGGTACGGTGGTACGGTGGTAGGATGGTAGGATGGTACGATGGTACGATGGTAAAATGGTAGGATGGTAAAATGGTAAAATGGTAGGATGGTGGGATGGTAGGATGGTAGGATGGTAGGATGGTAGGATGGTAGGATGGTAGGATGGTAGGATGGTAGGATGGTACGATGGTACGATGGTACGATGGTACGATGGTACGATGGTACGATGGTACGATGGTACGGTGGTACGGTGGTAGAATGGTAGGATGGTATGGTATAATGGTAGGATGGTAAAATGGTAGGATGGTAGGTTGGTAGGATGGTAGGATGGTAGGATGGTATAATGGTAGGATGGTAGGATGGTAGGATGGTAGGATGGTACGATGGTACGATGGTACGATGGTACGATGGTACGATGGTACGATGGTACGATGGTACGATGGTACGATGGTACGATGGTACGATGGTACGATGGTACGATGGTACGATGGTACGATGGTACGATGGTACGGTGGTACGGTGGTAGGATGGTAGGATGGTATGGTATAATGGTAGGATGGTAAAATGGTAGGATGGTAGGTTGGTAGGATGGTAGGATGGTAGGATGGTAGGATGGTAGGATGGTAGGATGGTAGGATGGTACGATGGTACGATGGTACGATGGTACGATGGTACGATGGTACGATGGTACGATGGTACGATGGTACGATGGTACGATGGTACGATGGTACGATGGTACGATGGTACGATGGTACGATGGTACGATTGTACGATGGTACGATGGTACGATGGTACACGATGGTAAAATGGTAGGATGGTAGAATGGTAAAATGGTAGAATGGTAGGATGGTAGGATGGTAGGATGGTAGGATGGTAGGATGTTAGGATGGTAGGATGGTAGGATGGTAGGATGGTAGGATGGTAGGATGGTAGGATGGTAGGATGGTAGGATGGTAGGATGGTAGGATGGTAGGATGGTAGGATGGTAGGATGGTAGGATGGTAGGATGGTAGGATGGTAGGATGGTAGGATGGTAGGATGGTAGGATGGTAGGATGGTAGGATGGTAGGATGGTAGGATGGTAGGATGGTAGGATGGTACGATGGTACGATGGTACGATGGTACGATGGTACGATGGTACGATGGTACGATGGTACGATGGTACGATGGTACGATGGTACGATGGTACGATGGTACGATGGTACGGTGGTACGGTGGTAGGATGGTAGGATGGTACGATGGTACGATGGTAAAATGGTAGGATGGTAAAATGGTAAAATGGTAGGATGGTGGGATGGTAGGATGGTAGGATGGTAGGATGGTATGGTATAATGATAGGATGGTAGGATGGTAGGATGGTAGTATGGTAGGATGGTAGGATGGTAGGATGGTAGGATGGTAGGATGGTAGGATGGTAGGATGGTAGGATGGTAGGATGGTAGGATGGTAGGATGGTAGGATGGTAGGATGGTAGGATGGTAGGATGGTAG